>JAJOOS010000683.1:0-47346 GCA_029582725.1 Solanum chiquidenum | reverse complement strand
TGTTTCTAAGTTGATTCCAACACTTTAAGGTACATCTAAACATCATGAAATCATCCATAAACATGAGATCATGAACCTTGAATTCATAATCCAATTCAAGGAAAGTTAGGATCAAAGTCAAAGAAGTTAAGAGTCAAGTCTAGAAGTTAAGAAGCAAGTCAAAGCAAAGTTTCTAAAGTTTTCAAAAGTCTTTAACAAACGTTTTAATCTTGTTTTAAGACTTAAGTTTTTAAGTTAAGCAAAGAGTAAAGAGTTTTAGTTCATTTCTCAAAATATATTAGGGAACTAAGTATTCCCAAAGAAGTTTTTAAATGTTTTTCACATTTAAATCAGAAAGAAAACCTCAATTTTCAAAGAGCCTTCGGGCTAGTTTTCAGAAAAGAGTAAATGCTTTCATAATTAAGCAAGAGGGGAAACTTTGATTTCCAAGATAGCCTTTGAGCTAAGTTTTTGAGCACTAATCTCAAATCATAGAAGAAGTATGTTTTTAAACATAAAGAACTAAGTATATTTTTGGGAGTAGTATTGACCACCGATATGGGGATGTGAGTTCGTATTAACTCAAGTCTCCATAAACCATGTGGCCATCATGGGTAGAAAAGGGTCATACTTTTTAGATGAATCCTTTTCGCATAGACTAGTGGATCCACTTAGTAAAGTTAGCTTCCTATATCACGGCAAGGTATAGGATGGGCCTCGGCAGCGTGAGGTAAATCGATGTATCATCACTATAGTTCTTAAGTGATGGTTGTCGATTAGAGAAACTCCCACAGTAGTAGTAGCATGGTTTCTCAAGGGGTTCTGCTTAGTGTGAATAGGGGTAAGTGACTTCATTCATGCATTGCACAAGTAGTCTTTGAGAGGGAGCATGATTTGTCTTTTTATGATATTATGATTATGAATTGACAACATGTTTTAAACAGTTTTCTTTTTATTTATATTGCACTTGTTTTAAACTACTTTATAATGAAATGAGTTCAGTTAAGTATTCATGAGTTGAGAAGAGCCAAGGTAAGTGTTTCTTTCAGAATCCTTTCAAGCCTATATCTGTTTTAGCATTCCAACTCGCATACTCGTACATTCAATGTACTGATGCCAGTTGTCCTGCATCGTATTATGATGCAGACGCAGGTAACTAGGATCCGCATCCAACGCATCGTTGATCCAGTGAGTAGTCCAGAGTCTGTTGGTGAGACTCTTTACATTCCGGAGGATCTCTTTTGTTTACTTTAAGTATTAGATAGTTCATTAGGATGTCGTGGGCCTGTCCCGACATCCATCTCAGTTGTTAGAGGCTTCATAGATAGACAGTCAGTTAGTCATTTGCCTTTACTTTGTTATTGACTTATGTTCAGAGTTGAGTTGCCATTTTGGCTAAGTTAAATGTTTATTTTTAAAACATTATGAGTTCAGTTTGAGCAGTTCAGTTTATTATTTGAAAGTACATTTATAGTGTTTGATCATTATAAATATGCATATAGTTTTCCGCTGAGTAAGTAAGCCAGGGCAAGGGTTCGCTTGAGGCCAGCAATGGTCTTCAAGTTCCAGTCTCACCCACGGTGTAGGCTCGGGGCGTGACACCAAATATACATATGACAGCAGTGACAAGATTTTAAAAAATGTTGACCTTGTAACTTGCACAAGCCAAGGAAACAAATATGCAAGGCTAAGTTGGCGACGTATTGTTGACAAAGCTAAGGTGTGTGCAAAGACACCAAGGCCAGATTCTGAAGTGGCAAGTGAGGACCAAGGACTTGAAGGCAAGACAACTTGGTGAGGACTGGACAAGGTGAAGGCTTAACAATGTTGAGAGGGCATGACATTGATATTCAAAGAAATGGAAAGGGCAAGATGACCGGAAAAGTTAAGGTAGCAAAGCAATGGGAATTGATGCCAACGTGAGATAAATGAATGACACAAATTCGTACATTACAATAGCAACATTGGGTGGGATCAATGCAAGGCTGGAATTTCTAAGTTAAGATGTGGTATGTGCATGAGCAGCTCGACCAGCAGACCAACTAAAGAAAATCTGCCAGACGGCTACACAACACATGCCAGGTATATGACTGGCAGTTACAAAAAGTGCAGCATTGTCTTATTTCGGCTAAGGCTGGTTTTTGGCGCCTTGTTTGAATTAATTTGAATATCCCAAGCAATTGTGAGTTGTGAACTTCTTAGGATAGGATCAAGATAAGGAAGCCAAGTATTTCTATCCTTGTAAGACACTTGTCGGTAGATTGGTTGTCGCGTGATTTATAAATGTGCACGCTGACTTAGTGTCAAAAACATATTGTGTATTCTATGTATTAGGGAATACTAAAATAGAGTGCAAAATCTAAGTATAAGGTCTAGGGTTAACTCATAGTTCCAAGGTTGGTACGAATTGAGAGTGTTCTTGCATTCACTTTAATAATACAATTTGGAAATTAAGTTTTCTCTAAATTTCTTGTGTTTTCTTCATTCCTATATTTCACTGACTTTATTATATTGTTTCTTGCATTATTAATCCTAAGTCCTAGAGTTTTGCTGCCTAAATTTGAGTTAAACAAAAATTCTCCTAAATTTGGCCAAGTGTTGGGAAGGCTGAAGTCGACATAACGTTGGCTGCCAAAGAGGGTTAAATCAGTGAACTAATTAGTGTTCAAAGATCAACCCCCTTACAATTGGTATCAGAGAGTGGTGTTGCAAGGAATTGAAAGATGGTAACGAACGCTGAATTGGGGGAACATGTGCGTAGAATCAAAGCTTTCATTGGCCTGATGGATGAACGACTTGATGATTCAACTTTTGTGGATCTGCTAACGTAGAATTATGGAGCGAAAAAGGGAATTTGAAACTTTTCATTTAGAATTGGGTTTATATTGGGCAGACATCGAAGACCAACTAGCAGACAATATGAGTTTTCGTTAGGCAGTGACATTACAACTTGACGGAGTGATGAAGGATAATGAAGCCCTTCGAACTGAATTTAACAAAGTATTGAAGGAAAAATAAATCCTTCACGCAGAACTGTCCATCTTGCGTTTGGCTATTGCTGCTTGTAGACCAATTCGTGGGGAAACTTCTAAGGTGAAAATTGCCAAGCCTAAGGCATTTGGGGGCACAAGGAGTGCAAAGAAACTCGAAAACTTCTAATGGGATATGGAACAGTATTTCATTGCACCCCATGCACGTGATGAAGACAAGGTGTCAATCACTGCTATGTATCTTGCGGATAATGCAAAATTATGGTGGCGTAAAAGAATGGCTGAACAAGTGAGTGTTGAACTTCCTAAGATTGATTTGTGCGAACTTCTGAAAAAAGAGTTGAAGATCAATTTTTCCCTCACAATACAGGCTGGATTGCTAGGGACCGTTTGAAGACACTAAGGCAGACCAGATCTGTTGGAGACTATGTCAAATAATTTTCTTCTTTGATTATATATATTAACAACATGTCCGAGGAGTATAAGTTGCATAATTTACTCTATGGATTACAGAAGTAGGCACATAATGAACTATGAAGGCAGAACATTAAAGATCTTCCTAGTGCATTTGCGGCGGCAGATGCATTGGCAGTTTTTCATTTGGGACGAGATGATGCTGAAAATTCTTCTATTTCTTCTAAGTCTAAGGGAAAAGACAGAACGAAGGATCAGGAGTAAAAGGAAAAAGATCAAAATATTGAGGATAAGGCCAAGAAGAAAGAAAAACAGGAGGCTGGATCGTCCAAAGGCGAAGAAAAAGCTAAGTTTGATGGCTGTTTTATTTGTGATGGACAACACATGGCAAGGAACAGTCCAATGCGGGCGAAAATTTTCAATTGTTTACTAGCTGAGACTGATGATGTGGAACTAGAAGAATACCTAATGGCGTATGTTAATACTTTAATTGTTTTGTTATCCAAAAAGGAGGCTGCTCTATCTCAATTTATTTCGGTGAGGGCGCCAAATCAAACTAGTGGGGTGTTCTGCTAGACCCATGATCTAATGATTCAGTTAGATGGCAGTAGTGGAAAGGTTTTAAAGCATGTTGACCGTGTCACTTGCATAAGCAAGGAAACAAACATGCAAGGCTAAGTTGGCGACAGATTGTTGACAAAGCTAAGGTGCGCGCAATGGCACCAATGCCTGATTCCAAAGTGGCAAGTGAGGACCAAGGACATAAAGGCAAGACATCTTGGTGAGGACTTGACAAGGTGAAGGCTTAACGATGTCGTGAGGGCATGGCATTGACTTTCAAAGAAATGACAAGGGCAAAATGACCGGCAAAGTTAAGGCAGCAAAGCAATGGGCATTGAAGCCAACGTGAGATACAGAAATGACACAAATTTTTACATTAGCATTGCAACATTGAGTGGGAGAAATAAAAGGCTGAAAAGTCTAAGTTAAGCTGTGGTATGTGCATGAGCATCTCGGCCAGCAGACCAACTAAGGAAAATCTGCCCGGCAGATTCACAACACATGCGAGGAAAATGACTCGCGGTTATAAAAAGTGCAGTATTGTCTTATTTCGGCTAAGGCTGTTTTTTGGCGCCTTGTTTGAATTAGTTTGAATATCCCAAGCAGTTGTCGGTTGTCAACTGCATAGGACAGGATCAAGCTAAGGAAACAAAGTGTTTCTATCCTTGTAAGACATTTGCCGGCAGATTGGCAGTCACATGATTTATAAATGTGCAGGCTGCCTTAGTGTCAAAAAAGGGATTGTGTGTTCTAAGTACTAGGGAATACTAAAATAGAGTGCAAAATCTAAGTATAAGTTCTAGGGTGATCTTATAGTGCCAATGTTGGTACGAATTGAGAGTGTTCTTGTATTCAATTTAAAAATACAAGTTGGAAATTATGTTTTCTGAAAACTTCTTATGTAGTCTTCATTCCTATATTTCGCTGGCTTTATTATACTGTTGCTTACATTGTTAATCCTAAGTCCTAAAGGATTGCTGCCTAAATTCAAGTTAAACCAAAATTGTCCTAAATTTGGCCAAGTGTTGGGAAGGCTGAAGCCGACATAAGTAATGGCTGCCGAAGAGGGTTAAATCAGGGAACTAATTAGTGTTCACAGATCAACAACCTTACAATGTCTGTTAGACCCCTGATCTAATGACTCAGTTAGATGTCAGCAGTGGTAAGGTTTTAAAGCATGTTGACCTTGTCACTTGAATAAGCCAAGGAAACAAACATGCAAGGCTAAGTTCGCGATGGACTGTTGACAAAGCTAAAGTGTGCGCAATGGAACCAAGGCCTGATTCCGAAGTGGCAAGTGAGGACCAAGGAATTGAAGGCAAGACAGCTTGGTGAAGACTTGACAAGGCGAAGACTTAACAATATCGTGAGGGCATGTCATTGGTATTCAAAGAAATGACAAGGGCAAGATGCCCGACAAATTTAAGGCAGCAAAGCAATGGGCATTGATACCAACGTGAGATAAGGGAATAGCGAATTTGTACATTAGCATGACAGCATTGAGTGGGATCAATGCAAGGCTGAAAGTCTAAGGTAAGCTCTGGTATGTGCATGATTAGCTCGGCCAGCAGACAAATTTTCACGACCCATAGTCGGGCCATGATGGCGTCCACTATAACCCACCTAGTGGATAAGCCTAACCGAAGAACACTCTAAGCGGAGACACAAAATATATAGAACATAAATATTAAAGCGGAAAGACATGATTAATATATAGAAAGAAGGGCCATATCATATATATATTTATAATACGATACAGAATGTACAAAATAGGCCCGAAAGTGACCCAAGGACAAACTAACACAAGATGCCAATACAGGAGCTACTACAAACAAAAGGTCATAAATATATATAGAGAGCTGACTAATCCAAAATCCAAAATCAAAGTCAGTACAAAAGGAGGAGAGCAACAAGTTTTTGAATGCCAGGAGCTCACCACAATCCAAGTCTGGGACGGCCACTAGAGATCTAAACGCTCACTAGTGAGGGTGGCTCGAACTGGGAGCTGCATCAGAAAAATGTAGAAGTGCAATATTTGTACCAAACACGGGTTACTGATGTGAAGCCAAAATACATATTTTTAATCATTATTTTCCTCACATTTATTATTTATATTTGTCCTTTTTGAGCTTGAATTTTATGGATTGTGCTAAATAGTATATTTTATTTGTAGGGTTAAATTGATTGAAAAATGAAGAAGTTTGAAGCTAAAATGAATTAAAGATGGAAGGTTGAAGAAGGAAATCAAGCAGATAGTATAATGAATTAAATTTATTAAAATAATATATTCCTATATATGGTGCAAAGGTTAACGCCAATTCAATTTGAATTAGGCCTGTTACTGACACGTGGCAGCCAATGAAGGCCCCTCAAATATTGAGGCGACACAATTCATGCGGACAACTTCACGAAAAAAAAGGAATCCAATTCCTTTTGGTTTTAGATTCCTAATTTAATTTGAACTCAGCTATTTTATTTAGGGTTTTCTATATTTATAAATAGTCTATAGAAATAATTATTTTGGGGGAGACGATCATTGAGAGGAAATACTTTGGAGGGTTCTTTTCTTCTTCTTATTTGGTTAGACATTATTATAAACTTTTAGAGTTTTGTTCTTTGGGGGAATTAATTTGCAAACTCTTAGCAATTAATTTTCCGAATTTCGTTTGATAAGATTTTCACTTTCAAATTCAATTGAAGATTTCGGGTTTCATCAATTCTACTTGTGTAAAACACCGTATCCAAAAACAAACCTCAATGCAGATTTCTAGAAGTTGTAGGTGCAACTAACAGTTGCCACCCACGGACCGTAGAGTGACCCATGGCCCGTGATGGTGGTCTGTGGTTCACATCTGCAACCCTCCCCAGACTTAGCCCCAAAATTTTGTCAAAGGGTCGACCCACGGCCGGACCCACGGATCGTAGGTGAGACCACGGGCCATGGTCCGTGTCTGTGGATCAGACCCCCAGATGCCAGCCTCCAGTTGTGAATGACGGTTGACCAGCACGGGCCGTCGGTCCAGCCACGGTCCGTTGGCCCCATCCATCGGTGACCCCGACAACGTTTTAGTCAGGGGTCTTTTGGTCCTCTTCTTATGCATTGGACCCCCAAACTACGTCTTTTAAACCCTAAACTACGTAGTTTTGGTCAGTTTTAGCCTAAAAACATAGCTAGAACTTACCTAAGTCAGATCTTTCATCAAAACTTAGAAAGCTTAGAGCGTAAGAGGAGGAAGAGGTCAAGAACCCTAGTTTAAGAAGGCAACAAGGTTCCATTAGTTTCAGCCCTGAAATTGAAAGATTTCTTTGTGGAATTCGTCACTAGGTATGTGGGATTTCACTAGTGGGTTCCTTTCGCCCATTAGGTCCATAGATTTCAGTCAGAATCTTGATTCCCTTAGTATTATCTAGACCTAGGGTTTCTTAAATGTTAGAAATTGTTGGGTTTTATCTATTAGAATGATCAAGGTCAGATTATCATGAATTCATTATCTTTTGGTGTAGATTCTTTCATAAATTCAGAACCCTAGCTATGTAGTTCTTTTAGTTCATGAATTACACATGCTAGGTCAGATATTTCGGATATGTACATGCATGCCTCAGTTTTTGAATGTCCATTATCAATATATTAATGTTGCATTCTCAGTTTACATGCCAGTATTTTGAGCTATCCAATATTACATCATTTCAGTCATAAAATGTTAATTACTTAATCAATTGGGAGAAGCTTAATACCGAGTGGACTAGGGTCAGTCACCCTCAAGTCCTAGAACTACGTGCCCCATAGGTTGTAAGTCCCCTCTTTGGGTATCATTTTAGTGATCATGCCAGCATGCCTCTATACCTCTGGCAGGGTATATTGGTTCTTCTCGATGAGGCGTATACATCAGACTCCACATTTAGCTCATGTGATTTTATGTCGGTTGTTAGTAGCTCCCTTACAGTTCAGTCAGATTCTATTGCATTGACCATGTTATCAGTATAGTTCAGTATTCAGTCTTACCATGTTATAAACTTGGTCATTGCATTCAATTTAGCCATGTTCAGTATTTCTAGTATCCTTATCACGTTCAGATTATATCATCGCTTTATCTTTGTTCATTTATGTTATTATTCAACTTTAGTCTGTCCTGCATGTTCAGTACCTTTCCAGTATTGATGCATACTCTGCGCTACATCTTCTCGTGATGTAGGTTTAGGTCTTCAGCAGTCAGATCACGCATAGATCGATTCCCGATCTTCAGTTCAGCAACATCATTGGTGAGTCCTCATTCTTTGAGAATAGTTGACATGTTATCTTTCCATTTTAGTCTTTAGTTTCACTTTTTGCTAGATTTAGCTGGGGACTGTCCCAACACTGCTAGTCAGTTAGAGGCTATTTTCAGACATAGTTAGTTTCAGCTTTAGTGTTAGAGTTTGAATTTTCAGTTGTTGTTGAACTCTCACTTTTCATATATTCATATTTAGTATATGGTATTCCCCATCATTTTAGATTATTCATATAATTTAGCTTCCGCACAGTATTTATTGATTTAGTTTATCTTAGTATGCTTATGATATGTCAGGAGGGTTAGCTTGGGGTCACTCGTGATCCTAGATCCCGTGTCCTCATCCTGGTGGTAGCCTAGGGGCATGAAAAACTTGAGCCTTAGGTTTAAGTGTCCTAGGATGTCTGAATAGCCTCACTAAGTAGAGTTCTTTTTATGGGTGTGAAGTGCACCACATCTAATGAGAGGGAGGCTACGAAGTGTTTTAGGAAAAAATCATTTTCTTGTTACTCTTAAATGTGCATGAGGTATGATCTAATTTCCTTGTTCTAATCCGTCGTTATGTGCTTAAGATTATGCCTCCTTATAGAGCTAACGCCGGGAATACGAATACCAGGAATGCAAACGCAGCTCCTCCAGTTCCAGATTAGGAGGTATCAAATGTTGAATTTTGGAATGCTATCCAGTTGTTGGCTCAGAGTGTGACCAACCAGAACAATTAACAGATTCTAGTTCCGACAAATGCTAATGTTGGGTCAGCTACAGCTAGAGTGCATAATTTTGTTAGGATGAATTCGTTTGAGTTCTTAGGATCACAGATTGGTGAGGATCCCCAAAACTTCATAGATGAGGTCAAGAAGGTCTATGAAGTGATGCAGGTAACTGTGAATGATCGGATTGAGTTGGCATCTTACCAGCTTAAGGATGTGGCTCATATATGGTATACTCAGTGGAAATAGAACAAGGGTACAAATGCAGCTCCTATCACTTGGGAATGCTTTAGTGAGACCTTTCTGGACAGGTCCTTCCCAAGAGAGTTAAGGGAGGCAAAAGTCCAGAAGTTCATGAACCTGAGGCCAAGTAACATGACAGGCCAAGAGTATGGACTCAAGTTCACCCAACTCTCCAGGTATGCTCCTCACATGGTTGCTGATTTCAGGGCTCAAATGAACAAGTTTCTGTATGGAATGTCAGACTTAGTGAAAACAGAGTGTAGGAATGCTATGTTGTTGGAATATATGAACATCTCTTGGCTTATGCTTTTGGATGACCTCCTAGACCTACTGTTGCTACTGTTCCCCAGCCTCCACTCACCTAGGCTTCCCTACTTCGAATGGGACAGCTGGCCCTTTCTGCTGATTGTTGGGATGCTAGTCTAGAGGACTTTGTTCCAGGTATGATCAAGATTACCCTAACTGATGCGGTGACACCTATGAGCACTACCATTGATACCCTAGCGGCTAGGATAGCGGTGTATGAGCACAACCAAGGGCCCACAGAAGAGGTGACGATTTTAAAAGCTGCCATTGCAGAACTGCAAAAAAATGTAGACCACCTGAAGTCCACCAATGTATCCATGGTCTTTGGAACAGTGGAGATTCCAGACGTGCCTGAGATGCCTCATACCACCAGAGACATGGGAACAGAGCGAAGCAGATAGCCGATCCTGAGTCAGAAGCAGAGACTGATGAAGAGATGTATGAGGAGACTCATGGAGCTGCAGATGAACACCTTACCGAGATGGAATAAATTATGATAGATGCTGGTGTGCAAGCTTCCTTAGCACCTGTTGCTGGATCTAGTGGAACTGTTCTTTCTAGGTTTCACTCCGGGCACTGAAGCCCATATAGATGGAGCGACCAATTATCAAGGATCCCCTCTTTACCTCCCTCTCTGTCTTTCTTCATTTTAACGTTTTGAATTCTGTGTTATTTGCATTTGAGGACAAATTACTTTTATTTGTGGTGGGGTGAGGCCCACCTTTGTGTTCTATTAATGTTTGTGTTTTGTTTATATTTGGGCTTTGTGCTTAAATTGTTTTTACACTGCTTTTTGTGGATGATTGAGCTTATGTCTCCTTTTATTTATTGTACTACAAAATAATTTTAACTCATCTGAAAAATTTTGCCACCTCTGGTGTGTTGAATGTGGCTGTTCTTTTGCAAAATTTAAGTCTCGGTTCTAATCAATATTGATGACTTAAATAATGCTCTCAATCGAACGAACATGAATGCATTTCTACAATGAAGTCAAAGGAAGTTGCATAGACAGTATGTGAACTTTTTGCATCTCGTTATGACTAGCCTAGTATCGAATTGAGTATGTTGTGATGAACATTGCACACTAGCATAAGTGTGGAGTCTTGTTTGAATATAATGTTAATGCCTAGTGTGATGAGCTTACTTTAAACCATGCATGATAGATCCTAGAATTTGCCATTTGGTTCGGTCAACTAAGTGATATTGTCTCTTGATATGATCGTAGGCAACTTCTAAGAGTGTGAACCAATTTACATAAACCTCTTTTGTGACCTACCTTGTGAGTGTGTGAACCGCTCTTGAACACCCCTTGAGCCTTACCCTTCTTTGGAAGAAACTTAATGAAAACTAGACCTTTCTTAATCCACTACCTATAATCATCTTGAATTGTGGTTAATTGAATAGCCAACTTAGGCCAAAAGCCTAAGTTGGGGGTGTGGTGAAAAGACAAGGGCAAATCAAGAAGTGCAAAGAAGTCTCCTCTTACCCATGGTTTTAAAAATAAATGGAACCCCTCCATATAAAAAAAAGATAGAAAGAAAAAGAAAAAGAATGAAAAAGAAAGTTGTGGAATAAAGTGCAAAGAAATGGGGTTCCCAAACAATCCATGGAAAGTGAATAATAGGATGACTTATGAGCACTAAAGATAATGATGAAGGAAAGGGAAAGGAAGTGTTGTGAGCACCACATTTCATGAGGATGAAAGTCACTAAGCCTAAATGACCATACCTTTCCACTCAACCCCATTACAAGCCTTGAAAAGACCTTTTTTTTTATCTTGAGTGAGCTGAAACAAATGTTGATTGGAAAATATGGGCAAACCTATGGGTGAAAGCATGCATTGTGTTCTTCTTTGTGAGAGTGAGCGTTGCATCTGATTCCGAAGCTTTAAACTGTGAACCATTGTGTGATTATGGAATCATTCTTTCTGTAGGGCATTCGAACACTTTAGTTAAGCTTGAACTTGCATTTGAAGCAAGTATTTTGAGCGTGAGCTTCTTTGATATTGGTGAGTCACAACTTGAATTTTTGAGTGCACATTTGATCTTTGCATAAGTAAATTGAGTCTTGTATAGCACTGTTCGAGACACCCTTTTGAGCGACTGAACTTGAGTTTGCTTGAGGACAAGCAAAAGTTCAAGTTGGTGGTGTTGATGAGTCCACAAACTGGACTCATTTAGGGCTTTATTTTACTCCCTCCGTCCCATTTTATATGGCAACATTTGATCGGGCACGGAGTTTAAGAAATAAATGAAGACTTTGAAATGTTTACCAAATTGCCCCTTCAAAAAAAAGTCATATTAAAAAGTAGATTTACTTTTTCTCTCCTCATAAATGTATTGGAGTACTATTTTAAAGATTAAGTGGGACCAACAAGGGTAAAAGAGGAATTGTACCTTTAAATACTTACCATATAAGAAAATGTGACATTTTTTTTGGGACTGACCAAAAAGGAAATGGTGCCACAGAAATTGGGACGGAGAGAGTAATATAAATTGTGCCCTCAAATGCTTATTTTATCTCAATATCTGATTAAAACCCTCAAGTTAGGGTATTTGAAGTTTCAAGGAAAGCATGGACACTACTTCGCAAAAAGGAACGAAAAGGCTGAAAGGAACAAAGAAAATGAAGGCCTGAGGATCGCCGAGTCCACTTGGCGAGTCGCCGAAGGGTCTTACTTCGCTTTGTTCCAGTGTGCTGAGACCTGAAGGAAAGGATCAATTCAGCGGAAAAAGGGAGCAGTCGGCACATCGCTGAGAAGTTCTGCGAGGAAGTACCATGTCGCCCAATGACCCAGAGCATGACGATGCTAAAGAATGGTGAAAGACGGTGATGAACTACACCAAAGGGTGAATCTCCGATCGAGTTGATCGGGAATTTTGACTAACGTCACCGAATGGTCCGCTACAGCACAAATTTCTTTGAAAACTATAAATACTCGTTGAGAGTTGTAGCTTAGTATCAGACTTTTAGTGTGGAACAATTATTATAATTTTCATATAGAATAGTACTTTTGGATATTTTTGCTCTGAGTTTGAGAGTGTTTTGAAAACTTGAAAAAGAAGAGGGTTTCATCTCCAAGGATTTGGACTTGGGTCTCTTGGATTCTTTATTTTTGGCCTGTAAAGAGACTTAAATCTTCATACTCATTTGAATGCAAGTTCATTTAGGTATAGATTTCTATCTCTTGATGTGTGGCTAAAAACCCCAATTCTTGGGGTGTGCTTTTGTGAATATGTGTTATATTAGTTTTTGGATCTTGCTTGTTGATAGTCTATTCGTAGTTTAAATGTGATTTTATTTAGTGGTTGTGGATGAATATAATGAGGTTGTAGTTGCAAATATAATCTCATATATTTGTTTTCGGCTTGCAAAAGAGAGAGGTCGTAAAACTAAGACCACTAAATTAATGGCCAGTGGGAGTGGGTCGACATGAGGTTCAGCTTGAGAGATTGAACCCTAGTCCCATTTCCACACACTCAACTCGAGAGAGTGAGTGGGTTAAGGTGGAGGTTGTTCTTCATGCGGCAAGTGGATGTCCGAGAGGAACCCGCTTGAAACGGGGTAAGTTGCTCGAGAGAGAGCTTATCCCCTTTAAAGTCTAGCCTAGTCACAAATACTCAATGAATTTACTATCAAAATCATGTACCCAATGATTTAGTCTATCCCGTATTCCTATCACATCCCAAGAATCCCCCTCTCATTACTTAGATTTCTTTGTTAATTTTGTTGTTTTTACTTACTAGTGACAAAAACCCCATTGCTAATTGACACTCTTGTGTCCCCCTTTAATTTACAAAGTTTTTAATCGTTAATGTCTTTAGCTACGACTAGTTAGAACTAATTTTATTTTTCTATTAATTCTCAAAACCACTCCCTTGGGACTCGACCCCAATCCTTCGTTGGGTTATTATACAATTTCATGATCGTACACACTTGCATCGGAAGTTGTGTCATTGATTACGCAAACATCAACGCGTCGCGCCACCCCTCCCCAGTTCAATCCGACGAATTTTTCTTCTCGTTGTCTGACATTAATTTGATTAAATTCGTTTTTTTTTCTCAATATCTCTTTATATTCAAATACCCAAAATATGTACCCAAGAATCTACTCATAAACGACTCAAAAATCGATACTAATTCCTCAAGAACTCAACAATCCCATCAAATATCAAGAACGAAAGCCAATTTCAAGAACTCAATCCAAGATCATCAACTTTGAACTTTCTAGAACGAATTTGACTGAAATAAACATGGTTGGTGTGTAAGTGAACGAACCCAACGCTATGAAAGTCTCACATACCTCGTAGGGATTATACCTTGGTGAAATCCACAAGCGAAGCTCAAGAACGCGACGAACTTTGGCTCTTTCTCCTCTTTTCTTTTCTTTTCTCTTCTCTCAAAGCCGTAGCATAATTTTATAAAGCATAAACTGAACCAAATCAGTTTAGACCCCAAATAATTTAATTAAACGAATTAAGCTAATTGTATAATGAAAACACCAAAATACCCCTATAAAATCTGGGTGACTTTCCCTATTCAAATAGCCCAACTTCAAATGGGCATATCTCCTTCAGACGAACTCAAAAATTTGAAAACTCGGTGGAGTTGGAAGTTGTAGCTCACCTAACTCATACTGTGCTAAGAGTTATGGTCGTTTGAAGTTTACCCAAAACTGATGCTTAGCATAACTTGCCAAAAATTCCAAATTTAATTATTTCTAAAACTGGTTTCTTTCTAATTCTTGTTCTTTCAAATAGCGGGGTGTTACAGTTGCATTGTACCTTCTTGCCTCGCACCTCTACGTTGTCCACCGGTACCATCAACCCAGCTTTCTTCTTTCCTTTTGGGATCAACCTCGCATAAATCTCATAAAATTCCCGAACCCATGAAGGAACATATTGATTTCGAGGCTTTGTGAACTGTTGAAACTTGTGGAAGCAAAGCGTCTCCCACACACCGGGGCACCTATCCACAACACCATCAGTAGACAATCGCTTCTCCTCCAAGATAGTCCACAAGCCGGCGGCTTTCAGTCGGTTCATGGACTGCGGTGGATGTGCTGGGATTGGAGGCACTTGAGTTGCCTGAGCTGCTGTAGGTGCAAGAGGTCTCGGGAGTACTGGAAGTCTAGCCAAAGGATCATAAACTGCTTTAGATTGTAATTCCGAGTGCTTACATTTGGGCAACTCCCCCTCAGTTGCTGGTGGATGTACTGGAGTCCTAAACCCCATAACTTTCTCCCTCTAAGACTTTTAGGAGGTAAGGTGAGTGGAGTCTATGCCCATGTTGTTCGATAAACTCGAACTCGAGCTAAAACTTTCCACCACTTGCTTCTTCTTTTTGCCCTTTACTCTTTCCAAAGAAGGATTAGGCCGTATTGCACGGGGAGGTGTGACCTCCACTGTAGTAAAAACCCATATTTCCTTCTTCTGCGGTGCTGGACCTCTCACCGAAAGCTTTGGTCTAGCCATATCTATAGCAAAACACATGCGGTGGCAAAGGGTTAGCAAAATATCATTTTCAAAAAGTTGCAGGAAAACTTGTCAAACCGTTCGGCGAGCAATAGAAGGCTCGCCGAAAGTAACAGATTAAAACAACAAACAATTCAGCACAAAAGGGCGAGACAAAAGACCATTCGACTATCAAAGGGAACATCGCCGAATGTTACAGATAAAAACAACCATAAAGGAAGTCAGAAAGGCGAGGCTAAAGATATTCGGTGAGTCGCCGAGTAAACTTGGTCAGTGTACGCATATCACCAAAAGTTACAGATTAATTCACCAACATTTCAGGTCAAAAAAAAGATAAAGGGGGTCAATTGGCGAATTGTCGAGTTACTCTGCGAGCTTGACTCAACTGGCCAATTGGCCCAATGTGCCAGATTCCCAACCCAAATTCCAATTCTCAATGCATAACCTACGACAACCAATTTCAATGACAATTTGATGCAATTCAAGCCTACACACAATGATTATTAAACCCAAGATGCTCAGACTTCCCACAATTGACCTAGATTCAAACAAACAACGATTTTTCCCTTAAGAACGACATTACCCAATCCCTCATTGGGGAAATTCAAGTTATTTTGGTTTAATTTCGGTTATTAAGACTTCACCCACATAAAACCCAACATGCAAACCTGCAACTCACACAATTTAAACGCCAATCTTAAACTAATTTATTCTAAACCAGTTATTGGGCAAGATTTATTTCAATTTAGAATTCAACGAGCGATTAGGCACACAATCAAGGCAAATAATAGATCTATGAACTACTCAAACACATGCTCAACACAAATCATGCAATTTAAAACAAATTCGGGCAACTAAACTCATTTTCAGACACGAGACACTAAGGAAAAGAGTAAAGGATAGCCAACGCTTCAGATTCTGACCACACGAGGACACCCATAAAAATTGAAGTTAAAAACTATGATCTAAAATTTGATTGTAAGAGTGCAAGAGTCAAAACGTTCAAAATAAAGAGAGGATTTTAATTTAAACAGCTGAAAGGCCTTTGACCCTTCAGTTCACGCATTGATCGTTGAGGTTCATTAACACCGAAATTAACAGAAACTTAGCCATTTAGTTTGTCCAAAGGGCGATATATATCGGGCTCGCCAAGTGGACTTTATCTCGCCAAATTACCTTTTTCTCCTAAATTCGAATCTCAACCTGTACATCCAAAAAACGTTATTCAAATGACAAAAATTAAACCTTAGGTTGCCTCCCAAGAAATGCCTTATTTAATGTCGTGGCATAACGTGGCCATGTGATCTTGCCTCATTCTTTGGGTTGACTAAAGAATCACTAGGAAAACCCCCTTTCGATCTTGGATTTAGGTGAGGTGAGATTTGATGCATTTAAGTCTCAAGTTGTTTTATGGGCGACGAGTGAAAAGTCACCATTTGATTTAGAAGAGAGATATTGTCTTTCATATCCTTAAGTACCTTGTCCGATCCTTCCACCTTGTTCAAGATATGGGAAAGCATATCCTCAGTCTGAAAACTTTCAGGATCAGCCCTTGATTCCTTTGGCTTTGGACGTTCATGAGGAGGCACATAGCGATCTTTGTCACCATCTCTATCTCTCCAATTTTCACCAGGGTCACACCATTCTCAATCTCGATCTTTCAATCCATCATCAAGATCTCTATTCCAACCTTGATTCCCACTCAACCTTTGATAGCTCAAACGAGAACCCCCTGCTTGGTTTGACAAGAACTGTACCTCTTCATTGTACATGGTTTCGAATTGTGCATCATTCGGACTCACTCGACTACTTGCACCAACCACATTCACATTCTTATAACCCCCTCCCATGACATGTTTCGTCAATAGGTCCATATGGGTCATTATCTTGGTCATGTTCTTATCACACTCTTGGTTCTTTTCCAATTGGTCCTTGGTCACACCATGATTCAAAGGAGAAAACTGATCTTCCCTTGTGTACCATGCACGATTAATTTTGGTCATCTTATCAAGCAACCGACGCTATGAGGAATGGTTGTCTCATCATTCCACCACAAACAAGTTGGTCAGCAACACCCTTGTTGACGGTGTCAAGAGTCCGATAGAAATATTGCAAAAGCACATTGTCCGACAAACAATGATTAGGGCATTTGAGAAACAAATTTTGAAATCTCAACTATGTTTCATGAATAGGTTCACCCTCAATCCCCTTCAAGTTTTGAATGCTATCCCTCAACTTCACCATCTTTGAGGGAGGGAAATATCTTTTATAAAACACTTATGTGAGTTCCTCTCTAGAAGTGATAGATTCCCTTGGTAGTTCGGTCAATCACTTTGTTTCCGCCCCCATTAGAAAAAAGGGAAACAAACAAAGTCGTATTGACTCTTGAGTAATGTTCTTAAAGGAAAATGGTCCACACACATCCACAAAGTTGAGAATGTGATCATGAGGGTCCTCATGACCAAGTCTCCCAAAGAGACCTTTCATTTGCAATAGCTGTAACATTTGTTGGTCATATGAAAAAATGCATTGCCGACAGTTGAAGGCAATCAGATAGCACCGGTACTTCCCAACTGATCCACATTGACATCATGCAAGTTTCTGATGTCATCATTGTTCCCAATTTGGCTTGAATCATCACTGTTCCCAAGTTGACTTGAATCGCACCCATTCACACTCATTTTTTCACATGTTTTAGAGCAATCAACAAGAACACAAGTAAGAAAATTTTACTACAACAAAATTAGTCCAGAAGAACACTTGAATAAAATATTTCTAAACACCACTCCCCGGCAGCAGTGCCATTTTTTATAATGCTCAACTACACTTTTTCCTATTCGAAGTGTAGGAGGTCGCTAACAAGTATAAACCCAATGATGAGTTGGGGTCGATCCCACGCAGACTGATATGGTAAAGAATTTGATTATGAAGTAAATATGTGTTCTAATCTTTTTGTAGGTGTAAGGAAACTACGCAACATAAGTTAAATCAATAAATTTATTGATCATTATCAATTGGGGGAATTTGGTAACCAATTGTAAACAAGGACTAATTAACATGAGGGTTAAACATTTAGAGAGAAGGCCATAGGAATGTGATTAATCGAATGTCAATTTTGCATAATGGGTAATTTCTAATTGCTCTAAGTTGTTGAATTGTAATGGGTAGGCTAGGTTTTGAATACGATAACTAACTCTCGATCAACTATCATGTTTCGAGTGAGTTCTCTTGAACCTTAACAAGCTTCACAATACCAAACCACTTAATTCCTTAATTAACCTACTTTCTCAAGTTGGGTGGTAAAGACGCAATCAAACCCACTTTCTCAAGCTGAATCTTAAAGACATAATCAATACAACTATCAATTATTCATTCTACTTTAATACCACATTCTCAAGCAACCATAGAGAGCTAAGCTAGAACCGAATTTGCAACTTCAATTCATCAATTAAAACATAAACAAACAATTGAACCCATGTCAACACAACATTAAATTCACCAATTAGCAATACTCACTAGCTAATTAATACATTCGACTACATGATCACACCCCTAAGGTAAAGCGTTTTAGCCAAACATAGCAAAAATAAGAAAGTGTTCCAAATAGATTATTCATCCAAATTGTTAACAATATGCAAATACTCAATGCCAAAATTAAAGCTAGATTCCTGAAACCTCAAATCAGAGATCCAAATCTCTCGAAAAGTGTTTAACAAATGTAGGAAGTCCTTTTCTCCTTTCAAAAAAATGAATTTATACGTTCCCAAAAACTTAGCACATAGACCACTGGCGAAGTTAGTCGGGATCGCCGATCTACTTGGCGATCCACCTAGTTTCTCTTTTGCTTGCCTTTTAAATTTGCTCCTACATCCAATGGTTCTGGAAATTTTGGCGATCTGGATCATGGTCACCGATCCATTAAATGCATCATTGAATCATCATTTGCTAGCCAAGTTGGTTTGGTACATGGGCTACTTTGTTGGAACTTTAGGCAAGCTGGAGGCTCACTGGCGAGTTGCCAAGTTGCTTTTGCGAGCTCCGACTTCTTTTTTCTTTGGATTTTCCAAATTTTTCGCATTGTTATGTCCTTTCCTCACTCTTAAGCCTTAATTGTTGCATGTTCCTCCAAGTTTGGTTCCAAAATTTCTGACCACAGTTATCCAATTCCAAGAGAATAAAGATAATGAGGAAATATGGACCCCTAATGACACTGGCAATTTCTCTTGTTCTTCATCTTGGAATCCCATAAGACAATAAAAATCCAGGAGAAAAATTAACACCGACACATGGCACAAAAATATTCCTTTCAAAACCTCTTTTCTTTTATGGAGGGCCTTGAGAAATAAGCTCCCTACCAATGACAGAACTATCAACTTTGGAGGAGAACCAGTCAGGTGTTCTTGATGTACTAATCTAGGTTAGGATGACAATGAACATATATTTGTGATAGGGCATTTTGCTAATTATATTTGGTCCCAGTTTTTTGCTCTCATAGGTACTGTTCACAGACATGTTCCTATGAAGAATCTCATGATGAGATGGTGGAGTATTGAACCAAAAAATGAGGTTCATAAGCTCATTTTACAGGCCCTTCCCATCATAGTGTGTTGGAACCTTTGGAAGAACAGGTGTTCATCCAAGTATGGAGACAAATCTTCCAGCATAACCAAAGTCAAGTACTTAATTTTTAAATATACCAACCATCTTCTCAATGTAGTCTACCCCTACTTGCAGTGACCTAACTGTTTGTCTAAACTACTCGAAAAAATGGAAGGATGTTGCCAGCAAGTTTATGTCAAGGAAATAAAGTGGTTGAAACCTCCTAATGCAATCTTCAAGTTAAAAACAGATGGTACTGCTATTAAGAATCCTGGAAAAATTGGAGGAGGGGGTATACTGAGGGATTCAGCTGGAGATATGGTTTATGCATTTTCTATCCCATTAGGTATTGTTACTAACAATCTAGCTGAAAATCAAGCAGCATCTCATGGAATTCCCTAGTACCTATAACATGGATACAAAAGGATAAGCCTAGAAGTTGACTCAGAATTGCTCACAAAATGGCTCACTCATGCTCTTTAACCTCCCTGAAATCTGCAACAACATATTAGACACCTTTTCACCCTCATCAATCAACTGGAACTTTTCCAATGCAAGCATATATACAGAGAAGCAAATTGTACAACTGATTTCCTTTCAAAACAAAGTCACAAATCAGATATCACTCACCACTACTACATTCACCATCAGCTCCCTCTTGCAGCTAGAGGAAGCTACTTACTGGAGAAAATGGGAGTATCAAATTTTAGAAGGAACAAGCTCAGAAGAATAAAATAGCCTCCTTGAATTTGTTTTTCTTGCTAGTATATAGTTCTTTATATCTTAAGGTTGTCCTAACCTCTTCATCTAAGCCATATCTTCTGAGATATAGCTTCTTTGAATAGGATTTAGCTTTATTTTCTTCTTACTTTGTAAGGGGAGACTCCGTTATTTATGTTTCTCAGTTTCATTATATCGAGAGGATTCCTCTCCTTTAGGTGCTTAGTTATTAGGTTTCATTTTCTATAATGGGGATGAGTTGACTATCCTTAGTAGGAAGGTCGACTCATGAACCAACATAGGATCGAAGGTAAGGTTTATGTCCCCCTCCTTGTATTTTGTTGTTTGTTTATTTATGCTAAGGCCAAGGGGTGTTGCTAATCCCCTAACCCCCCCTCCCAACGGTCGTTGAAATAATTATAAAAACATATTAACATCAGTTGTGAGAACAAAATAGGCATTAAGGAGACTAAATCATTGAATAATAAGCCCTAAATGAGTCAAAACTCTTGACTCATCTGATAGTAACTCTTAAACTCTTCATTAATCCTTGAGATATCCTTCATGTACTAATCACATATCTTATATTACATTTCAAATTAAAGAAAAGTTAAGAGGGAGGTTCAAGAGGTCCTTTTTGAGTCATTTTGAGAAGTCTTTCGCAATTAACTATAGATTTGAACTAAGACTTGAGAAAATAAATATAAGAACAATATTGGTTGAATTCATGATTGAAAAATAATATGAGGGAGCTAAGTATTACATTGAGGTCCTTGAGTCGATCTGTTTATGTCTATAGTCCAGCATGAACCCTGTGAATTGAGTATTCTTGAGATGAGTAGTATCGTTGAGTTCTCAGTTCTTGAGTTCTGAGTATTGAGTTCCTATATTTTCATTCAGATCCTTGAGTTGCTTTGTTTATGTCTATATTTCAATATGAACTCTATGTTGAATTATAAATCTTCAGAATCCTTTAAAGCTAATATTTGTGTTTTAAACTAAGACTTTGAGGAAAGTTTAAAGAGGCATTTTTTAGTAAAGTTTAAAGGAACTAAGTATTCCAAAGTGTATCATTTTTACATTGACAGAAGAGAAACTTTGAATTCTAAAAAGAATGTATGAGTTCAAAGATATTTCAGAGCATCTACCTCTTTTATGAGGATATTTTGAGTAATTATCTCAAACTAGAGAAAGAGTGTGTTTTAATACATTTGAGCGTGAGTATATATTATTAGGAGTAGTATTGAGCATCGATATAGGGATGAGTTCAGATGACTCACATTCCTCATAAACCATGTAGCCAACATGGTTAAAGGATCATACTTTTTAGATGAATCCTTAGTGCCTTCGGGTATTACTTAGTGGATCCACTTAGTTGAGGTGTTCTATACCCCCGGCAAGGTATAGAACAGTTTTGGCAGCGTGGACCAGATGTTATATCATCACACAACTCATAGTGATGGTTATCGGTTAGAGAATCTCCCAAATAAGAGTAAATAATATGTTATTGTATTTTTATACATTTTGAGTTGATATTTATTGTTTTAAAAGCTTTAAATATATCATCCCTTATTGTTTCTTTTTTATTGGAGTTAAGTTGAGGTGAGTATTATCATGCCATGTTACTAGTTTAGCTATATATGTTTCATGTTTCCCTTACATAATGTAATGACATCATTCGACATGAATCATATAATGATGCATATACAGGTGTTCAAGATCATCAACATGAGCTTCGTTGAGGTCATTAGATATTCCAGTTAGCTTTGATGAGCCTTCTTATATTCTGGAAGATTTCACATTTACCTTCTAGTTAGTAGTTTTGAGGCATCATGGGTCTTGTACCGATATCCTTATGTAATAGTAGAGGCTTCAGAGATAGAAAGAGTCAAGGAGTCTCTCAGTACATCTTGTATTTATAGATGTTTTACAAACTATTATGACTATCGTAATGAGTACTTTCTGACATTTGAATTGAGTTTTATTTTGAGTATATATTATTTTTTTAGCCTATTTTGCTTGAGTTAGTTTTCCGCTTGTAGTCAGTCAGGATGAGGGATCGCTTGGGGATCAGCAATGGTTCTCGAGTGCCATCCACGTCCAGGGTCTAGGCTTGGGTCGTGACATGTTTCTTCTGGGCTTATGATATGTACTTGTTTTGGAGTTTGACATTAAGGTTTTGTATGAGTTTATTTGGATGTGTTGGTTGTTTGGTTTTGTGTATTCTTGCTTGTTGTGGATTCTATCTTACTTGTTCGCTATATTTAACTTAATTTTGCCTCAGCTTTTCCTTGCCATGTTTGTTCATCGAGCTTCTTATTTATATTTGATATTTGTGAGCTCGGTCTGCCTATAATTGTATACCCTCGGGTCTCAAAATGAAGAAAATCCTAGTTTTTAGAAAGTTGGTGCCAATACCAACCGAACCACTCATGAACCATAGGTGGGGTTCCGTCGTTATGGCCCAAATCTATATAGTCTTTGATCCCACCCAAGGTCGACCAGTACAGTTCGTGGCAAGGTATATTGGGTCCTCTCGATGGGGTGTATACATCAGACTCCATGTTTAGCTCACGTGGTTTTATGTCGGTTAATAGTAGCTCCCATAGTCAGACTTCATTGCATTTGAGCAGGTCTTCAGTTATATTTCAGCATTCAGTCTCAGTATGTCATGTTCAGGATTAGTACTTGGTCATTGCATTTAGCTCAGCCTTCAGTATATTTCAACATTTACATTTAGATCAGATTATGTTATTGCTCAGTATGCTTTGTTCAGTTATGTATTTTCTTCAGCTATATTATATATCCTGCATGCTCAGTACATTCCAAGTATTGACGCATACTCTGCGCTACATCATTTCATGATGTAGGTTCAAGTACTAAGCATCTAGATCATGCATAGATCGGTTCCCGATCCGTATTCAGCAGCATCAGTGGTGAGTCCTCACACTTCGAGGACAATACACATATTTTTTTTAGATTCAGTCTTTCATTTTAGTTTTCAGTTTTGCTAGGGTTAGCTGGGGGCATGTCCCAGCAACTCTAGTCAGTTAGAAGTTTTTCCAGACATAGTATTATTTTCAGCTTTAGCTTTTGAGTGATTATTCAGTATCACTAACCTCATAGTACTTTATATATATTCAGATCAGCTTTGGGTATTGTCCACTTTAAATTATCTACTATTTTCAGCTTCTGCATAGTATCTTTTATTCAGTTGTTTAGTATGCTTATGATATGCCACCTTCAGGGTTAGCTTGGGGTCACTCGTGATCCTAGGTCCCGTGTTTACATCAAGAGGGTAGCCTCGGGGCGTGACAAACTTGGTATCAGACCATTAGGTTCAAAAGTACTAGGATATTTCAAAAAGCTGCACTAAGTAGAGTCTCTTTCATGGGTGTGAAGTTCACCACATCTAATGAGAGGGAGGCTACAAATTATTTTAGGAAAAACTTCATTTTCTTGCTATTCTTATCGTGCGTAGGTATGATCTCCTTTCAAATTTGATGTTATGTGTATCACATCATGCCTCCTCATAGAGCTTACCCACGGAATGCTAACACCCGCAATGCTAACGTTGTCCCTACAGTCCCAGATAATGATATTTCGAATGCAGAGTTTTGAATTGCGATTCAGCTTTTGGCTCAGAGTATGGCTAACCAGAACAATCAGCAGGTTCTAGATACTAATAATAGAAATGGTGGATCAGTGGTAGCTAGAGTTCAAGATTTTGTTAGGATGAATTCGCCTGAGTTTTTAGGGTCGCAGGTTGGTGAGGATCCACAGAACTTCATTGATGAGGTTAAGAGAATCTTTTGAGTGATTCAAATGACTGGTAATGATAAGGTAGAGTTGGCATCCTACTAACTTAAGGATGTGGCTCACATATGGTACACTCAGTGGAAAGAAAACAAGAGTGTGGATGAAGCTCATGTGACTTGGGAATATTTTACTAGAGCTTTTCTGGACAGGTTCTTCCCGAGAGAGTTGAGGGAGGCTAAAGCCCAAGAGTTTATGAATTGACACAAGGTTCAATGTCAGTCCAAGATTACGGATTTAAGTTCACCCAACTCTCCAGGTATGCTCCACATATGGTTGTCGATCCAAGGGCACAAATGAGTAAGTTTCTGTTTGGAGTATCTGACTTAGTGAAGACAGAGTGCATAAATGCTATGTTGTTAGAGGATATGAATATAGGTAGGCTCATGAATCATGCTCAGCAGGTTGAGGGAGATAAGCTTAAGGAAATAGCTAAGGACAACAAGAAAGGTAGAACAGGGAACTATGAGTACTCTCAGTAGAAACCGGGCGGTGGAAATCACTCACTGTTTTAACAAGATCAGAATAGTAAGGCACCAGGATCTAAGTCTCATGGGAGTGTTTCAGGAAATAAGATCTACCCAACTTGTCCAAAGTGTTGTAAGAACCATCCGAACAAGTGTCTTGCCGGAATGGAAGGATGCTTTGGATGTGGTCAGTCTGGTCATAGGTTGAAGAATTTCCCTTATGTCGTGCAGGGGCAATGAGGTAACAACAGTGGGGCTCAAAACTCCAACAGCACCAACAGGTCACCCAACTCAGAAAGATGTGTCATCTGGTATAAGCGGCGGTTAGCGCCAGAACAGGTTGTATGCTCTCCAAGCTTGCCATGACTAGGAAGATTCTTCTGATGTGGTCACTAGTATATTACGAGTCTTCTATTTAGATGTTTATGCATTGTTAGATCCAGGGGCTACTCTTTTTTTTGTAACTTTATTTATAGCAGTAATCTTATGTGTCAGTCCAGAAACTCTTCCAGAACCCTTCTCAGTCTCTACTCCAATTGGTGACCCAGTTATAGCTAGACAGGTATTCAGAAATTGCCCTATCATAATCTCTCAGAAAGTCACCTTAGCAGATTTTGTAGAGATAGAAAAGGTAGATTTAGATATCATTCTAGGCATTGATTGGTTACATTCCTGTTATGCCTCAGTCAATTGTAGAACCAGGATCGTTCAGTTTCAGTTTCCAAACAAGCCAGTCTTAGAATGGAAGGGTAGTAGCTCAGTGCCTATAGGTCGATTTATCTCTTACCTTAATGCCAGAAAGATGATCTCTAAAGGGTAGTGTAGCACATGTTGAGGAAAAAGGGAAGGAATTAGCAAAAGATGTTCACCAGCTTGCTCGCTTAGGAGTTGGTTTTACGGACATGTCAGATGGTGATATGATAGTTCAGAATAGAACTGAATCTTCATTGGTAGTGGAGGTTAAGGAAAAATAGGCAGTGATCCTATATTACTCAAGTTGGAAGGTGCAGTTCATCAGCAGAAAGTAGAGGTTTTCTCCTAGGGGGAGATGGTCGCTTATGTGTTCCTAAGGGGGATGAGTAGGTGAAGCAGCCTTGATTAAACCAGATTCCGTTCATGATGCTATGGAAAAATTTCAACTCATCAGAGATAGATTTAAGACAGAAGTCCTATGCAGATGTAAAGAGAAGGGACTTAGAGTTTGAGATAGATGATTGCGTTTTCCTGAAAGTATCACCGATGAAGGGGGTGATGAGATATGATAAACTTGGAGTATCCAGTCCGTAGAGGGAGCTACTTGGGAAGTAGAAGCAGCCATAATGGCCAAGTACCCTCATCTCTTCCCTTACGATTCTATTTTAGCTTGAGATAATAGTTTCCTCTCCAGTTTCTTAGTTTACTCGTGCGTAATTTCAGTTTAGATATATGTTTCTAGTACTCAGTGGTAGGGATTGCAGCTCCTTACCTTCATACTCAACTTGTTTAGACTTCATTCGAGGACGAATGTTCCCAAGGGGGAGATGTAACACCTCAGGTCTCAAAATGAAGAAAATCCTAGTTTTCAAAAAATTTGGTGTCAGTACCAACGGAACAACCCACAGACCATAGGTAGAACCATGGACCGTAGGTGGGGTTCCTTCCTTAAGGTCCAAATCTTTATAGTCTCTGATCCCACCCACGGTCGACCAGTATGGTCTGTGGTTGGACCTACGGACTGTAGGTGAGGTTCAGTAGCCAATTAGAGGGAATTTGCTGATGGGTCAACTTTAAATGGTCATAACTCTTAGCACAAAAGGAATTAGGTGGCCCATGACCTACCAAATGATGAATAATTGAATCTTCTTTCCAACGTTACAGAGCTTACTAAAATTTAATCTCTAAGTAAAAAGTTATGCTCAATTTTAGTGAAGCCTTATCGGGCAGACTTGACTGACGACCCCACCTACGATTGGTAGGTCGACCTAAGGCGGGTAGATCCCTCCGTGGTTGGCTTTCGGCAGCTTTTAAGTTAGGGTCATTTAGTTTTTTTTCCCATGCGTTGGGAACTTAAACTTCATCGTTTTATGCCTAAACTACGTCGTTTTACTCAATCTAAACCAAATAACTTAGTCAGACTCACCCAGAACCCTCATTCACCTTATATCATCCAAACTTGGAGCAAAAAGAAGAAGAAAAGTCGACCAAAACTCCCAAGAACAAGCAGCAGTGTTCTTCAATGTTTCAACCCCAAAATCGAAGGATTTCTCCGAGATTTTGCCACCAGGTATGTGGGATTTCACTAGTGGGTTCCTTTTATCCACTAGGTCTCTAGAATTCAGTCAGATTCTTGATTCCCTTTATCTTGTTTAGACCTAGAGTTTCTAGAACTTTAGAAAATTGTTGCGATTTAGCTGTTATAGTGTCCTTAATCAGATTATCATGTTTTCGTAACATTGTTGCTTAGTTCCTTGCATGAAACTCAGAACCCTAGTTGTGTAGATTCTTTTAGTTCATGAATTACACTTGCTAGGTCAGTTTAAACAGATATACATGCTCCAGTTAAGAATATTTCATTGTCAGTATTTAAATGTTGAATTCTCAGATTTGCATGTCGAAACATTGAGCTATCTAGTATTTCAGTTTAGTTGTGTCATACACATTCCAGTTGGGAGTAGGCTTAGAGCGAGTTGGACTAGGGTTCATCGTACCCTCATAGGCCCAAAACTACGTGCCCCCGTAGGTTTATCAATCCCATCTATTGGGCATTAGCTTTAGTGATCACCCCATTCATGCCTTTATAACCGTAGAAAGGTATATTGGGTCCTCTTGATGGGGAGTATACATCGAACTTCACGTTTAGCTCACGTGGTTTTATGTCGGTTAATTGTAGATCCTACGGTCAGATTTCAGTTCATTTGACCAGCTCTTCAGTTATATTTCAGCATTCAGTCTCAGTATGTCATGTTCAGGATTAGTACTTGGTCATTGCATTTAGCTCAGCCTTCAGTACATTTCAGCATTTACATTCAGTTCAGATTATGTTATTGCTCAGTATGCTTTGTTCAATTATGTATTTTATTCAGCTATACTCTATATCTTGCTTGCTCAGTACATTACAAGTACTGACGCATACTTTGCACTACATCCTTTCATGAAGTAGGTTCAGGTACTCAACATCTAGATCACGCATAGATCGGTTCCCGATCCGTATTCATCAGCTTCAGTGGTGAATCTTCATACTTCAAGGAAAATAAACATGTTATTTTAGATTCAGTTTTTCATTTCAGTTTTCAGTTTTGCTAGGGTTAGTCGGGGGCATGTCCCAGCAACTCTAGTCAATTAGAGGTTTTTCCATAAATGGTATTAGATTCGTCTTTAGCTTTTGAGTGATTGTTCAGTATCACTAAACTCATACTACTTTATATATATTCAGATCAGTTTTTGATATTCCCTACTTTAAGTTTTCTACTGTTTTCACCTTCCGCATAGTATCTTTTATTCAGTTGTTTAGTATGATTATGATATGTCAGCTTCAGGGTTAGCTTGGGGTCACTCGTGATCCTAGGTCCCGTGTTTACATCAACGGGGTAGCCTCGAGGTGTGACAATGATGCCTAAGTGATAGGTCCTCCAAGTAGGAAATTTAACCTCGCACCTTGGTCCGGCTACGGGTGTATGTTTTACTAACCTTTACATTTACCCCAGATTAAACATCATATCAATGTATAGCATAGTTTTCACCCTCTCACCAATTGACATTAGACTATTAGATAGAATCCACTAAATATTTGTTGTTAATTCTTTTCTTATTAACTACCTCATTGGTCCGGCAAGTAGCAACGAGGCGAGTTTTAACTCGTGCACTCGTTAAAAAGACTTCTAAGCGAAAGAATTAACAATACAAGCATAAACACTATTCAAGAATTACTTAATTATTATTCACACTTTGTTAATTGTTCATGGTTCCCACAACCCTAGTTGTGGATTTAGCTACTAATGCTTTCCCACAACCCTAGTTGTGGATTTAGCTACTCATGCTTGAAAGAACACAATTCATATTTTGATAAAAAGAATTCATGAACTAACGATTAGAGTAGATGAAACCCAAAATCTCCAATTGAATTTCCAAGTGAAAATTTTATAAAACGAAATCTGAAAATCAAATTGCTAAAGTTTGCAAGTTAATTCTACAAAACACCAAGAACTAAAGTTTACAATGTTGTCTAACCCCCAAAAATGAGGTTTGTAACTCCTATTTATAGAAAACAAGTCCCAAATAAAAAGGAAACAAAATAAGGAAATAAGTTGTCTGGAATGCGGCATAAATCGATGACTCGACCTACAGACTGTGGGTTGACCTACGGTCTGTAGGTCCCCTTCTGTGACTCCATACTTAGGATTTTTCCATAAAGTACTGGAACTTCAACTCTCTGAATCCCTCGAGGGATGTGCAAGACGGCCCGTGGGTCGACCTACGATCCGTCAGTTGCTTTGTAGTTCCATACTTAGTTAGAATTCCCTGATGCTCCATCTACGTTGCCCAACGACGGTCCATCACAGGACCTACAGTCCGTGGATCAATTCCGTGGGTGGCTCACTCTGCATAATTTCAGCTATCATCTCCATCAACTGCATTCCAAGCTTATTTCCTGCAAACATAATACAAAACACATTATTTCTAATACAATATGGCCCTAGACACACACAACTTCTAAGTGAAACGCATCAAAAATACCGTAAACTCATGGTACATCAACACCCTCCACGTAAACTTATTGTTTTTCCTCAAGTGACACACTAAAACTCTAAACGACATTTGTGTAGAAGCAGACATACAAACTCAAGCAATCACATGGCCTTTTCAATCCATCAAATCTCCTTACTGCAAATCTATTTATTTAGACTCAATATGCTAACTCATGCGGATCAATATATGACATAGATCGACCAATAGACGCTACAACATACACTTTTCACAATCACCAAGGTACCACCTCTCCAACAATGTAACTAGTGCCCTCACTTCAAACGAAATCCTTTTTCACACAATAGATATGAATTTTGAGTTTTAGGATTCATTCAACACTCACACTCAAAAGTGACTTCAAGTAAAGTTAGTGCTCAATACCATAGGATTGACCTTATTTTCACTTCATAGACTCTCCAAACTAGTCACTAGGATCACTATAGGACTTTCTTAGCTTGTAACGTAGGGTCAGGTAGGATATATTTAGGTACTTTTTAATGACTTTATACCCTCCTTGACATTACATTGTCTTTTTACCTCTTTTCTCAACCTATTCTTGACATCTTTTCATTTTCTTTTCTTTCCCTTGACTCTCCTCAACACAGATGTAACTTTTGACTTTATAGCTCATATTTTTCACTTTTCTTCTTTTTCTTTTATTTTATTTTTCTTTGTTTCTTTCAGCACTTTTGTCATTCATCTTTTGAATAAAATCACATCTTTTCTTTTCTTTTCTTTTTCTCTCTTCAACACACAACTCTTTTCATACCCTTTTTCTTTTGGTTTCCTCTTTCATAGCCACCCTCAACTTATGTATTTTGCATGAGTTGAGGTGCAATATCCAATGTCGGATCAGGGCCAAGATCATGGTAAATTTTTTGAATTAGCCACCCTCAACTTAGGATTTTGGCCTAAGTCAAGGTGCACATGTCCAAGGAGCAACAAGGGCCAAAACAATTATTTTTAGGGAATATGAGGTGTACTGAAAGAAGTGGTCTATATTAGGCTCAAACATTTGGATCAAAGGGAACATTTATTTCATTTGGTTGGAAGATTTTAGGCTTGAGTGGACTTTATTTGAATAAGGGCCTATGATTATATCCTAGCTTCTAGCCTAGATTATCTTAGCAGGACCAACAGGGCAAGTTCTAGATTGACACACACTATATGAACATTCAACTTTTTCTCACACACACTTGGCACTTTGTTTCATTATCAGATTATTAGATTACCCATTTCAAGTTGTAGCTTAAGTCATGAGGTCAAATCGATTCCTTATCATGTCATATTAAGATTCAACATATTCAACTCATGAAGACTATAGATCTAGCACATTTCAAAGCTTTGGACGGTTATTAATTTTCATGCTTTTTATGCCATCATGATTTCATTCGTTTACTTACTTCTACACATACATTCTTAAACATGCCAGTTCAACATAAAGTAAAATATTCCTTTGGGGGAAAAGAACACACGCAAGAAAACCCCAAAGGAGGATTATGAGTTGGGTTACTCAAAATTCACCCTAACACTATAATCAATTTACCCCACACCTATCAAAATAAGGTTTGATTGCTATCAATGCACAGAAAGAAAAAATTTAGGCATAGGGTAAAGGTGAAGCAAATTTGTGGCGCAAATGCGTCGAAGACCACTCAAGAAGTAGGTGGGTTCGGTTTCCCGAATCCCACTGGATAAAGACTAGGGACACCATCAGTAGCGCCCTCATCCACAAACGTAGCACCCTAGGTAGTGCTCATAGTGCCAGATTGTCCCACACCAATCTCCGTGGCCCGCTTCTGTCTCTTCTCCTCATCCAGTAACGAAACCCTCGTGGCCTCCTCCAACTGCTGACGCTCCTTAAGTAATCTCTAAACCGCATCATCATCAGAATTACGGGCGGAGTGGTGGCACTTCACAGCAACACGGGAGGAATCTGGTGGTGGTATAGCATCACCGAATATGGGTATCAACACCACATCATCCTCCACCGATGTAGGGGCAGACTCTGGCTCAGTCTCTTAGTGGCTAGAAGTGCAGCAACATCAGCATGCAGGCTAGCCAACTCCTGCTAGAAAGTGGTCACATCAACGGTCGGGGATGGCCTCTCTAAAAATCTCTCCTCAAAGCATCAAGGACCTTATAAACAGCCTGAGCCTTCTGGTCCATCATGTGCTCCATCCTTTCCTCGAACTCCGTAATAGAGCGCTGCATCCACGGCTTCACAAAATGCAGCAGTGTGGCCATCTGAGTCTCCAGCTTCTGAAGTTGACCTAGAGGAACAAGAGTGGACCTTGAAGGGGGCGTGGCTCAAGAGAAGCCAGGGGCCTAACTAGTGGCCGAAGATGGAGGAGCATGGGCATTTGTTGTAGGGGATGGAGGGGTAGTGTCATCAACCTGCATCTGCTCCACATCCACAACAAGATTATCTCCCAATGGTGGTACCTCAATCTAAGGCTCCATGCGAGGTGGGGCTAAATTGGAGTCATCCCGAATAAGCCCAATATCAAGAGTTTTGGTTGCATGAAGCAACCGGTCACAATGCCATACTCGTACAGATGAATCCCTGTATAGCTGGAAGATTAGGCACGGGAAGGGCAAGGTGGTGGTGGCCTTAAAGCCCCTCTCATGGATCTTTGCAGTCAATATGCGGGCAAAGTCTTTCTCAAGCCCTGCTACCATAGCTGCAACCATCACTTCCCGATCCTATGTGACCACATTATTTGACTGAGTAGGGGACACACGATTCCGCACCAGCAACAAGAAGAATTTTGCAGCGAAGCTCTGTGTCGCCTTCTTGATACCCAAGCTAGGAGTCCGAACCCACTTAACATATTCTCCATCCGTAGAAATATCTCATGCTAGCCATCTCACAAGGGGCTCCCTCTGCTCGACATTCCTTTGAAATGCCCCGCTCTGAATGATGCCAATCTATTAGTCGAACTATGTTGTATTGATGGGCAGAGTGTTGTTCGGGCCATAGATAAACCTACGGAGTGTGACCTCTGATATATCAACTAGAAAGCCTCGCACTAAGGTGGACTCAAGTGGAGGCTGAGCGACGGGCTTGGCCCGCTTGGAGGTGGAACCTCTAATGGTGGTGGCATAGGAATCATAGAACTCCCGTACTATTATATCATTGCATGTGCCTAGAGTTTGTGCCATCCACTCACATTTGTGCCTCCAGAAGAGCTCCTCAATGACAGAAGCAATGTGACGGCTACTTGTGAGAACCCGACACTCCTTAGTGACTAGTATGGCCATCTTGTCGTGCTCATTCAGCATGTGAGCATTAGTGTATACCTGGTATTGGCCCTCCACACACCACCTATTTGGCTCCATAGCAATTGGTACTGGCCTAGAACAGAAGGGCACTGGATTATCTCTCGTGCTATCATCATCGGAGAATGAAGATGTGCTCCCGCTAAAGCTGGAGCCGGACTGCGGTTCTTAACCAGCCTATGATTCGATCGGTGTGGACCCTTACTAACACGAAGGGGAAGTGACCTCGTCAAAGCTCACATGCTGGGCTTTGTTCCGAGTAGTACGGGGAGTAGTAGGGGAGGTCCTGGTGGCCGGAGGAATGCACTCCTCATCATCCTCATCAATCAAATGTTGAGAAGGAGCTACGGATTTGGACTTTCCTTTGGCGGCATAAGTTGGAACTTGCTTGGGGGACATGGTACCTGTGGAGGCTTAGTTAGTACCAAAATAATTCAAAAAGACTCATGGAAAATTTTTAGAACAAGTATTAGACCCAAACGAAAACTCAAAAACAATTTCTGGACAGTAGCTGAATTGTCGACCCACTGTGGGCACCTACGGTTCATCAATGGAACGACGGTCCATGGGCCCCCTTCGTAGGTCAGAGTATCCAAATTTGGGTCTTTGATGTGGGAACCATGAATGTGCGAAACATTCCTTCGATGGAACGACGGACCGTAGTCCACACCGTGGTTCTACAGTTGGTCAAACATTTGTGTGCAACTGACCCACGGACCTGGTTCTACGGTCCGTGGGTTGGAGTCATGGGTCAGTCTTGTTCCTGGTTTCAGACTTGACTCACACTTCATGCCTTATTTCAACAATTTACACAATCTAATTAGGCTTATACATGCATTTCAACATATAACATGGTAGTTAATCATCTTTGGGGTTTCTATTACACATAATTTGACTTTTTAACATACTGAGACTATGAACCCTAAGTCAAAACATCCAATTAGACCTATTGCTTGGTTTAGTTTGATTTTTTATTAACTGCACACTCATATACCGTCATCCCAATGGGTATTTCTAAACAAACATTATTGTTTGAACAAGTAATTGCTCAACCCAAGTTTGAGTTCATTTTGTGACTTCAATTGAAACCATGAAATACTCAAAGTTTATGGGAAATCGTCATACCTTACAAGTACGTAACAATGGTGAGTGTGTGATTGATTGCAAAGACTCCTAGACCAACTTGGACACCAAACTCGGACCAAGAAATTGTTGTGAGGGGAGATGAGTGTGATGGAATAAGTTTTGGAGAGAGAGAGAGGGGAGATATATTATTTGTGGGATGATTAGGGGAGTGATATGGGGGATATGAAATGAATATAGTAGGTATATGGAAAGGTAGAAATAGTTAGGAGGGAATTATGGAAGTGGGAGAAGTTTAAAATGGAGGATTTGTTTATTTATAAGAGGTCTGGGTCGGGTCGGCAAAACCCTAACTTTGGACCCACAAGAGCCCGTCGACAGTCTGTGGGTTGACCTACGGACCGTAGGTCTGGTCCATAGGTCACTCTGACACTTAGAAAATTTGGGAACTTACCTGGGATCTACGGACGCCATTCACGGTCCGTGGATTGACCAACGGACCGTCGATGGGGTCCGTAGACCTCTACACAACTATTTTTCTGCAGATTTTACCTTTCATCCCTGCACACGTAGCAACCGTTAGGACTTTTTTTTTACATTTTCTGGACACTTTAGACACAAACTCTATTTTATATCTAGAAAACCCTAAAATAAAAATAAAACACCTATATAAAGAGCTACAAAAATTAAAATAAAAGAAGAAAAACTCCTATATCGAAAAGCAAAACCTGTAGTTGGCTAGATTTTACATCTTAGGTTGCCTTCCTAGCAGCGTTTGATTTAACATCACGGCACGACGCAGATCCCTTGATTACTCAGACTTCATCAAGATAATAGGCCTCAATCACTTCTTGCACACTCTCTGATTTCTCCATGTAGACCTTGATCCTCTACCCGTTCACTGTGAACCTTGTTCTCTCCTTGTTCTCGAGCTCGACCGCTCCATGTGGAAACACTTGAGTGACTTTGAATGGCCCGGTCCATTTGGACTTGAGCTTGCCAGGAAACAAGTGCAACCTTGAGTTGAATAGAAGCACCAGATCACCCACAACAAATTCACGCTTTTCAGTCTTTTGATCATGATACTTCTTCATCTTCTCCTTGTACAAGGCGGAACTTTCATAAGCTTTTAGATGAAACTCATCAAGCTCATTCATGTCATTCAATCTCTGACTCGATGTGGTGCCCCAATCCAAATTCAACTTCTTTAGCTCCCACATGGCCTTCTGCTCTAGCTCTACCGGCAAATGGCATGACTTCCCATATACAAGTTGGTATGGGGACATACCTATGGGAGTCTTAAATGCGGTGCGATAGGCCCATAGAGCATCATCAAAACTTCTGACCAATCTATTATGTTGGCGTTCACATTCCTTGCAAGGATTTTCTTTATCTCTATGTTTGACACTTCAACTTGCCCACTAGACTATGAATGGTAGGGAGTAGCTACATTGTGACGAACTCCATATTTCTCTAGCAACGCCTTGAACAAATTATTACAAAGTGAGAACCTCCATCGCTGATAATCACCCTAGGTGTACCAAATCTGGAGAAGATATATTTTTTCAGGAATGCAGTGACACTGTTTCCCTCATTGTTTGAAAGCTCAATTGCTTCCACCCATTTCGATACATAGTTAACCTCAACAAGAATGTACTTCATCCCATGTGAACTCACAAATGGACCCATGAAATCAAGGCCCCAAACATCAAATATCTCAATCACCAATATCGGATTCATAGGTAGCTCTTGCTTCTTTAAAATCCCTCCTTCTATTTGGCAACGGTCACAAGACTTGGCGAAATCATGAGCATCTTGGTGGATGGTAGGCCAGTAATACCCACACAACAAGATTTTATGAGCAGTCTGATTACCACTATGATGCCCCCCAATAGGCGATGAATGAAACGCCTCTAATATGCTCATCATCTCAACCTCGACCACACAATGACCAATAATCCCATCAACACAAACACGAAACAAGTAAGGTTCATCCCAAAAGAACTTCTTCACATCATGCATAAACTTTTTCCTTTGGTGAAATGACAAATCCGATTAAACCAAATCGCTCGCCAAGTAGTTAGCAAAATCTGCGAACCAAGGAATAAGATCATAAGAAGTACCCAATACCTATTCATATGGGAATGCATCATTAATCTCAACCCCATCTCCTAACTAGAGCATAGCTTCCTCCTTTAGTCTGGACAAATGATCGGCAACCTGATTTTCTGTCCCCTTTTTGTCCTTCACCTCAAAATCAAAATCTTGCAGCAACAATACCCATCTAATTAACCTCGGTTTTGCATCATTTTTAGCCATTAGATACTTCAATGTAGAATGGTCAGTATGCACTATGACCTTAGTACCAAGCAAGTAGGATCAAAATTTCTCGAATGTGAAAACCACAACAAGGAGTTCTTGTTCAGTCACGGTATAGTTCTTTTGAGACACATTCAGAGCTTTCCTGGCATAGTAAATAGGATGAAAAATCTTCTCGCCTCTGTCCCAATACCACACCAAGCGCCACCCCACTCGCCTCACATATCACTTCAAACGGTTGCCCTCACTCCGGTGAAATAATGATAGGTGTTGATACTAGCCTTGATTTTAACTCTCCAAATTCTCTTAGACAAGCATCATCAAAATCAGTTTGCCCAATGGGTGTGCAATTTTAGAGAAATCCTTGATAAACCTCCAATAAAAACCTACATGCCCAAGAAAACTTCTAATACCCTTAACAGATATAGGTGGTGGAAGCTTTTCTATTACCTCAAATTTAGCTCTGTCAACCTCAATACCCTTCTGAGAAATCCGATGACCAAGAATTATCCCCTATTTCACCATGAAGCGGCACTTTTCCCAATTGAGCACAAGATTGCACTCTTCACACTGTTTTAGTACCTCGAGCAGATGCATCAAACAACCATCAAACGAGTCACCTACCACAGAGAAATTATCCATTAATACCTCAATATTGTCCTCCACCATATCTAAAAATATCGACATCATGCAACGCTGGAAGGTCGCTGGAGCATTACATAACCCAGCTGGCATCCTTTTGAAGGCGAACATCCCATAAGGGCAAGTGAAGGTGGTCTTATCTTGGTCTTCCAGAGCTATGGAGATTTGATTGTAGCCCTAATACTCATCAAGAAAGAAATACCAACCCTTACCAGCAAGACATCCAGCATCTGATCCATGAACGGCATCGGGATGTGATATTTTTCTGTCCAAGCATTAAGCTTGTGGTAGTCCATGCATACTCTCCATCCCATCACGAGCCTCATCGAAACAAGATCACTTTTCATAATAGGAACCACAGTAGTCCCACCTTTCTTAGGTACACACTGAACAGGGCAGACCCAACTACTTTCTACAATGGGGTATATGACTCCAGCATCCATCCATTTGATGATTTCCTTTTTGACTACTTCTTGCATAGGTGGATTAAGACGCCTTTGATGCGCAATACTTGGCTAGCTGTCTGGCATGAGTTTGATTTTATGAGAACAAATGCCAAGAGGAATCCCAATAATGTCCGCAATAGTCCATCCAATAGCCCACTTGAACCTCTTCAACACAGAAACCAATACATCTACTTGTACCTCACTCAAATTGGCCTTTATGATTACCAATAAAGTGCCATCTCTTCCCAAGAATACATACCTCAAATGCGATGGTAGAGCCTTGAGCTTCAATTTTGGAGCTTCTTCCACAGATGGTTTTGCGGGTGGAGAGTCGCGATTCATCATATTCTTCAATATCATCACCCTAAAATTCATCATTACCGCTGCCAGTGCATCAACACCCAACCTTTCTTCAATAGACACTTCAGAACCTCGCTCCACTATATGGTTCACCACTGATACTGACTTGAGATCGCTTTCCTGCTTCATCAACCTACAGATATTGAAAGTTACCTCTTTATTATTCAATCAGATCATCATCTGCTCTCTCTCTCTCCATATCGACCAAGGTGCGCCCAGTAGCAAGGAATGGTCTCCCTAAGATGATGGGAACCTCAAAATAAATCTCACAATCAAGTATCACAAAATCCGCTAAAAAAATAAATGACTCCAGTTTCACAAGGACATCTTGGAGAACACCAATGATCTTCTACACAGTTCTATCGGCCATAAGTAGACGCCTCGCAGTTGGTTTTGGAGCCCCTAAACCCAACTTCTTATTGATCGACAATGGCATCAAATTAATGTTGGCACCCAAATCACACAAAGCCTTCACAAAGTGCAACAAACCTATGGTACAAGGAATAGTGAAAGCTCCGGGATCCTCTTTCTTTTGCACAAGTGACCTAGTATAAATAGCACTGCAATGTTGCAACCTCTCATCACTCTCAAAACTGACGGCCCTCTTCTTGGTCACCAAATCTTTCATAAATTTTGCATACCCAGGCATTTCCTCCAAAGCTTCTATCAACGAAACATTGATGGAAAGTTGTTTCAACATAGTAATGAACCTGCGGTATTTTCCTTCTTCAGTCTTCTTCAGCAATCTCTGTAGAAATGGAGGTGGAGGTCTAGGCACGGGAAAAACATTTTGGGTCACCTCCGCTTCCTTCTCTGTAGCATTTTTAGGCTCTCCAGTAACCTCAATCGCATCTTCATCTTTTTTTCTACCACAATTTCAACCTCAGACGACATAGGGGGATTACTGTTCTATTTGCCTCCTCGAGTAGTGACTTCCATACAATGCCCATCATTCTTCGAATTCTGGATGGTGTTGCTAGGAAGTGTGTCAGGCTGACGTGGGTTCACAGTAGTGGACAATTGACTAAATTGTTGCTCAAGTTGCTTGATCTACACTGCATGGGCATCAACCTTTTGACCGATTCAAGACAAGTCATTATGCATCTCTTTCACATTCTCATCAATCGCATCAAACCTCTTCATCATCTTCTGCATCATATCCTCAATGCATGACATACTACCCCCAGCTTCTCTATTACAAGATTCCCTGTTCCCAGGTGGAACAGAGGGCCCAACTTTCTCATTCCTATTACCATAGTTGTTCCGGTTGTTGTTGTTATCATAATTGTAGTTCCCATCTTGAACATAGTTTCCCTCTCGATTGTAGTTTCCAAAGTTTCGACCTTTGTTTCCTTGACCTTAGTGCCAATTATCCGAGTTGGAACCTTGGGCGTTGGCTCAGAAACCCCTTGTCTGATCATTTACCAAATATAGATCCTTGTTATAGTAGTATTCCTCAACTGGTGGTGGTGGAGTTCTAGTTAGGTAATTTAATGCATTCACCTTTTCTGCATTTCCACTCACATGCTTTAATACCAACCCAAGTTTTGTCCTCACCTAAGTCATCTCCTCACGAATGTCATCACTAGAGTGATCTGGTGTTGCGTGAACAGCAAATGTGCTTCTTCCATTATTAGCTTTTCTAGTGATCCATGCCTTTTTATTTTGGGAAATCTTCTCCAATTTTTCAGCGATCTCCTCAATAGTTCACTAACCATAGGATCCTCCAGCAATAGTATCTAGTACATCCTTTTCATTGTCATCCTGCCCTCTGTAGAAATACTCTTTCAATGACTCGTCATCTATACGATGATTACGAACACTTCTGATGAACGCAGTGAACCTATCCCATGAACTGCGCACAAACTCTCCAAGTAGTGCCACAAAATTATTCAACTTGTCCTAGTGGTTTAGCTTCTTAGACACCGGGAAATATTTTTCCATGAACACGCGATGCATTTGGTCCCATGTATGAATTGAATTATACAGAAGCTCAGCAAACCACACCACAGCATCACCGGTCAATGTGACATCCATATCTAACTCCAGTCGCCCCACACAACTCTTACAAACACTTCTCAATTTAGCCATGTGACCTTGCGGATCTTCCAAAGCTAGCCCAGAAAACAATCCTCGTGTTGGAAGCATTTGCATCAGACTTCTGGTTACCACAAATGTATACCCTGGAGGTAGAGGAGAAACACAATAGGCCCTTTGAATTCAACTGTATTGAAGTCAACCTGATAGTTATCACGAAGCCTCGGTTCTGGTTGATTTTGCACCCTCTCTACATCTCCAAGTAAATTGCCACCATTTACCTGAGCATTCACATTAACAACCCCAGGAAGCTGCACTTCATCTCCATCCTCACATCTCCATTCTCATGTTCCTCGATGATTGGATTATTATGGACCCCTTTATTATATATTTTTCTCAATGTTTTTCTCAATTCTAGATCGTAGGGGGTCAATGGTTCGCCTCGACTCCATGTACTTGGCATACACTAGAGTAGAAACATGTAGAAACCAAAAAATAAAACAAAAATGTAAAATCAAGAAATAATTGACTAAAGTTCAATCATGTAGTTAAACTTAATCTAAAAGCCAAATTCCCCGGCAGCAGCGCCAAAATTTGATACGCTCAAATTACACCTCCCTAAAAAAGTATAAGCAATCATTGTCAAATAAAGAACCCAACTTGTAGGTTGGGGTCGATCCCACGAGGAATATGGTTCAGACTTAAACTAAACTCACTATTATATCCATTTAGTCAAACTATTTCTGAGACAAGTAAACAAAGAGAGGGTTTTGTAAGTAACAAATTGTTGATTAAGTAACAAGTAAGCAGGATTCAAACTTTGAGTTATTAATATGAGAGAGAAACTAGGGTATATGTGTTCCCCACAAGCTCTTAACGCAATAATACTAACAATAGTAATCTTTTCCTAGTGTATTACATGCAAAGTTGGTAAGTTAGGTATCCCTAAGTGATTAGTCCTCCAAGTAGGTAATTTCACCACACACCTTGGTCCGGCTACGAGTGTATGTTTTATTAACCCTTACCTTTTACCTCAGATTAGTCATCACATCAATATATGGCTTCGTTTTCACCCTCACTCCAATTGACATTAGACTATTAGATAGCATCCACTAAATCTCTGTTGTTTAATCCTTTTCTGATTCATTACCTCCTTGGTCCGGCAAGTAGGAACGAGGGAGTTCTAACGTTTGCAACCGTTAAAAAGACTTATAAATGAAAGAATTAATAATACGTGCATAAACACTATTAAAAAATTAATTAATTATTATTTATACTTTTTAATTGATCATAGTTCCCACAACCCTAGTTGTGGATTTAGCTACTCATGCTTGAGAATTCACAATTCATAATAACGTTAAAAGAATTCATGAACTTACAAGTTGTCACGCCCCAAGGCTACTCCTAGGACGTGGACATGGGACCTAGGATCACGAGTGACCCCAAGCTAACCCTGTTGGCATATCATAAGCATACTAAGATAAAATAAATCAATAAATACTGTGCAGAAGCTAAATCATATGAATAATCTAAAATGATCGAGAATATCCATATACTAAATCTAAATATATGAAAAGTGAGAGTTCAATAACAACTGAAAAGTCAAACACTAACACTAAAGCTGAAACTAACAATGTCTGAAAATAGCCTCTAACTAACTAGAAGTGCTGGGACATGCCCCAGTTAAATCTAGCAAAAACTGAAACTAAAGACTAAAATGGAAAGATAATATGTCTAATGTCCTCTAAGAATGAGGACTCACCACTGATGCTGCTGAACTGAAGATCGAGAACTAATCTTTGCATGATCTAACTGCTGAGGACCTGAACCAATATCATGAGAAGATGTAGCGCAGAGTATGCGTCAGTTCTTGAAAGGTACTGAGCATGCAGGATAGAGTAAAGCTGAATAATAACATAACTGAACAATAAATAAAGCCTTGATATAACCTGCACATGATAAGGATACTATAAATACTGAACATGGCTAAACTGATTGCAATGACCAAGTTTATCACATGAGCTAAATATGGAGTCTAATGTATACGCCCCATCGAGAGGACTCAATATACCCTGCCATAGGTATAGAGATATGCTGGCGTGATCACTAAAATGATGCACACAGAGGGGACTTACAACCTGTGGGGCACGTAATTCTGGGACTTGAGGGTGACTGACCCTAGTCCACTCAGTATTAAGCTTCTCCCAATTAATTAAGTAATTAACATTCTATGACTGAAACGTTGTAATATTGGATAGCTCAAAATACTGGCATGCAAACTAAGAATGCAACATTAATATATTGATAATGGACTTTCAAAATCTGAGGCATGCATGTACATATCTGAAATATTTGACCTAGAATGTGTAATTCATGAACTAAAAGAACTACATAGCTAGGGTTCTGAATTTATGAAAGAATCTACACCAAAAGATACTGAATTCATGATAATCTCACTTGGATCATTCTAACAGCTAAAACCCAACAATTTCTAACATTCAAGAAACCCTTGGTCTAGATAATATTAAGGGAATCAAGATTCTGACTTAAATCTAGGGACCTAATGGGCGAAAGGAACCCACTAGTGAAATCCCACATACCTGGTGAAGAATTCCATGGAGAAATCTTTCAATTTCAAGGCTGGAACTAATGGAACCTTGTTGCGTTCTTGAACTAGGGTTCTTGACCTCTTCCTTCTCTTACGCTCTAATTTTTCTAAATTTTGATGAATATGACTTAGGGAAGTTCTAGTTATGTTTCTATGCTAAAACTGACCAAAACTACGTAGTTTAGGGTTTAAACAATGTAGTTTAGGGGTCCAACATATAAGGAAAAGACCAAAAGACCCCTGACTAAAAATTTGTTAGGGTCATCGACGGACCTTGGCTGGACCGACGGTCCGTTCTGGTCAACCATCATTCGCGATTGGAGGCTGGGATCTGGGGGTCTGATCCACGGATGCGGACCACGGCCCGTGGTTTGACCTTCAGTCCGTGGGTCTGGCCGTGGGTTGACCCTTAGACAAAATTTTGGGGATGAGTCTGGGGAGACTTGCAGATGCGAACCACGGACCACCAGCAATGGTCGTGGGTCACACTACGGTCCGTGGGTAGCAACCGTGGATTGCACCTACAACTTCTGGAAATCTGCATTGAGGTCTATATTCGGATACAGGGTGTTACATTATCTCCCCCTTGAGAAAATTTGTCCTCGAATGAAGACTAAACTAGTTGAAATAGAGGGAAAGAGCTACAACCCTACCACAAAAATACTAAAACTAATTTCTGACTGAACTAAGTTCCAAAAACATGCAAATACGCTAAAAATGCAAGTACAAACTGAAGGAACATTATGCTAAGGCTGAAACTACGCATGAATGACTGAAAAACTAAAGAGGAACTATTACCTCACGCTGGAATGGAATCGAAAGGAAAGAGGTGAGGATACTTGGTCTTCATGGCTGCTTCTGCTTCCAAAGTAGTTCCCTCTACGAACTGACTCCTCCACAAAACCTTGACTGAAGCGACTTCTTTGTTTCTCAACCTTCGAACCTGACGATCAAGAATCTCAACTGGCACATCCTCATAAGTGAGACTATATTTTACAGCCACACTTTCTAAAGGTACAATAGATGCTGGATCAGCCACACATTTCTTCAACAACGAAATGTGAAAAATCGGATGCACTGCCGCTAGTTCTGCTGATAATTCTAACTCATAAGCCACCTTACCAACGCTTTTCAAAATCTTGCAAGGGCCTACATATCTTAGATTGAGCTTCCCTTTCTTGTCAAATCTCATCACCCCCTTCATAGGAAAACCCAATCATCAACTTGGAACTCTAATTTCCTTCTCCTTACATCTGCATAAGACTTCTGGTGACTCTGGGCTGTCTTAAGTCTATCTCTGATGAGTTGCACTTTCTGCATAGCATCATGAGCTGAATCTGGCCCTATCATGACTGCTTCACCTACTTCAAACCAATCAACTAGAGATCTACATCTACGCCCATATAATGCCTCATAAAGGGCCATCTGAATGCTGAATGGTAACTATTATTGTAGGCAAACTCTATAAGAGGGAGGTGGTCATCCCAAATACCCCTGAAATCAATCACACAAGCTCTCAACATATCCTCTAAGGTCTGAATGGTACGCTCTACCTTCCCATCTGTCTGCCGATGAAATGTTGTGCTAAGATTAAGCTGAGTACCAAGACCTTTTTGAAACGATTTCCAGTTATGAGAGGTAAATTAAGGACCTCTCTCTAAGATGATAGACAAAGAAACCCCATGCAACCTGACTATCTCATTAATGTAAAGTTTGGCGTAGTCCTCCATCGAATCTGTAGTCTTGACCACCAAAAAGCGTGCAGACTTAGTAACTCTATCAACTATAACCCAAATGTAGTCATGCTATCTACGAGTACGAGATAAACATGTGATGAAGTCCATGTTGATCACTTCCCACTTCCAAGTAGGAATATCAATCTCTTGAGTCATACCTCCTGGTTTCTGATGTTCTACCTTGGCTTGCTGACAATTGGGGCATATAGCCATAAAATCCGATATATCCCTTTTCATACCATTGCACCAAAAGACTTCCCAAAGATCACGGTACATCTTAGTGGTGCCTGGACGAATAGAATATCAAAAAATTATGGTCTTCTACGAGAATTTTCTGTCTCAACTCACCCACCTTAGGAACACATAATCAACCCTGATAGCGAAGCACACCATCCCCCCTTAAGAGACAATCTCAACTCTTTGCTGATGGACTGCACCCTTTAGTTAAAGAAATATCGGATCACTGTCTTGCTTTTCCTTAACCTCCACTGCCAATGAATATTTTGACCCATTCTAAACTATTACACCACCATTTGATATGCTCATAAGGTGAACTCCCAAGCGAGCAAGCCTGTGAACCTCTTTTGCTAGTTCCTTTATTTCTTCCTCAACATGGGCTACACTACCCATAGATAGTCTACTAAGAGAATATGCTACTACATTGGCCTTACCAGGGTGGTAATGAACATTCATATCATAATCCTTGAGGAACTCAAGTTATCTCCTCTGGCGAAGATTCAACTCTTTCTAGGTGAACACATACTGAAGGCTTTTCTGGTCTGTGTACGTATCTATGTGAACACCATACAAGTAATGCCTCCAAATATTAAGTGCAAACACCACTACTGCAAGCTCGATCTCATGAGTTGGATAGTTCTTCTCATGCACCTAAAGCTATCTAGAAGCATAAGTTATAACCTTACCTCGTTACATCATCACACAACCTAGGCTAACCTTGGATGCATCACAATAGATAACATTACCGTTTGAACCCTCTGGTAGAGTTAAAATGGGAGTTGTAGTCAACCTAGTTTTCAGTTTTGCAAAGCTTTTCTCACAATCATCTGACCACTGAAACTTAACCTTTTTCTAAGTTAACTTAGTCAATGGAGAGGCTATGGATGAAAATCCTTCCACGAACCTTATGTAATAACCAGCCAAACCTAAGAAACTTATGATATTTGTAGAAGAGGTAGGTCTGGGCCATTATTTCACTACTTCTATTTTCTGAGAATCCACTAGGATTCCTTCGCTAGACACAATATGACAAAGGAAAGCAACAGATTGGAACCAAAACTCACATTTGCTAAACTTAGGAAATAACAGGTGATCTTTGAGAGTTTGCAGGACAACCCTCAAATGACTCACATGTTCTTCTTCATTCCTAGAGTAAATGAGGATATCATCAATAAATATGATAACGAATAAGTCCAAGTAATGCTTGAACACTATGTTCATCAAATCCATGAAAGTTGTAGGAGCATTGGTTAGTCCAAATGACATAACTATGAATTCATAATGACCATACCAAGTTCTGAAGGTTTTTTTTGAGATGTCACTATCTCTGACTCTGAGCTGATGATAACTGGATCTGAGGTCTATCTTTGAGAAATGACTAGCACCTTGAAGTTGGTCAAAAAAGTCATCAATCCTGGGGATAGGATACTTATTCTTTATTGTGACCTTGTTCAACTACCTATAGTCAGTGCATATTCTGAGAGAACCGTCTTTCTTTTTCACGAACAACATTGGTGCACCCCATGGGGAAATACTGGGTCTGATGAAGCCTTATCTAGAAGGTCTTTCAACTTCTCTTTCTATTCCTTAAGCTCTACTGGAGCCTTTCTGTAAAGAGGAATAGAAATAGGCTGGGTATCTAGAATGAAATCAATTCCAAAGTTGACTTCCCTTTCGGGAAGAACTCCGAGAAGATCTTCTGGAAACACTTTTGGGAACTCATTAACTACTGGAACTGACTCAAGAGTTTGAGTTTTGGAGCTTGAATCCTTAACCTAAACTAGATGATAGAGACAACCCTTAGAGATCATATTCCTGGCCTTAAGGTAAGAAATGAATCAACCCATAGGCGCTAAGCTACTACCCTTCCATTCTAAGATTGGTTCGTCTGGAAACTGAAAATGGATAATCCTAGTTCTACAATCTACTGGAGCATAACAAAAATGTAACCAATCCATGCCTAGAATGATATTGAAGTCTACCATTTCTAACTCTACAAGATCTGCTGAGATGACTTTCTGGGAGACTGTGACAGGGAAATTTATGTATACATGTCTAGCTATAACTGGGTCACCGACTAGAGTAGAGAATAAGAAGGGTTCTGAGAGAGTTTCTGAACTGACATCAAACTTGGCTACAAAGAAAAGAGTAGACCATGATATATCAAAGCATAAACATCGATATTAAAGACTCGTAACGTACCAGTGACCACATCAGGAGAATCTTCCCAATCCTGGTGAGCCTAAAAAGCATAGAGCCTATTTTGGTGCTGACCTCCACCTATACCAGATGAGTTACCTTGCTAATTCGGGTGACCTGCTAGCACTACTGAAGTTGTAGACTGAGTTCTACTATTATTACCTCCTTGACCCTATTTAGCAGAAAGATAATCTCTCAACTTGTGACCAGACTGACCACACCCAAAGCATCCTTCCTTTCCTGCAAGACACTCACATGGATGGTTCTTACCACACTTAGGACAAGTTGGGTAGGTTCTAGTGCCTGAAACACTCCCCTGAGACTTAGAGCCTGATGCCCTACCTTTTTTATCATGTCTGAACTTGGAGGATGGAACACTAGTTGATGAAGGTGTTGGAGCTGAAGATTTTTGCTGAAACTGCGAGCGATTTCCACCACCCAATATATGTTGAGAATACTCATAACTGCATGTTCTAGTCTTCTTATTCTTCGTAGCCTGTTCCCTAAGCTTATCTCCCTCAACCTGCTGAGCATGAGTCATGAGCCAAGAGATGTTCATATATTCCAACAACATAGCATTCCTACACTCTGTTTTCACTAAGTCTGACATTCCATACAGAAACTTGTTCATTTGAGCCCTGGAATCAGCAACCATGTGAGGAGCATACCTGGAGAGTTGGGTGAACTTGAGTCCATACTCTTGGGCTGTCATGTTACTTGGCCTCAGGTTCATGAACTTCTGGACTTTTGCCTCCCTTAACTCTCTTTGGAAGGACCTGTCCAGAAAGGTCTCACTAAAGCATTCCCAAGTGATAAGAGCTGCATTTGTACCCTTGTTCTATTTCCACTGAGTATACCATATATGAGCCACATCCTTAAGCTGGTAAGATGCCAACTCAATCCGATCATTCACAGTTACCTGCATCACTTCATAGACCTTCTTGACCTCATCTATGAAGTTTTGGGGATCCTCACCAATCTGTGATCCTAAGAACTCAAACGAATTCATCCTAACAAAATTATGCACTCTAGCTGTAGCTGACCCAACATTAGCATTTGTCGGAACTAGAATCTGTTAATTGTTCTGGTTGGTCACACTCTGAGCCAACAACTGGATAGCATTCC
>JAJOOS010000681.1:0-66752 GCA_029582725.1 Solanum chiquidenum | reverse complement strand
AACTTTTAAACAAAAGAGAGTGTACACACATCACCAAAAAATAGTCTAGGTGTGTTTCGCTAAGTATTGGATGATAGTTCAGGTAGGAAACTCACACTATGAATAGTTCATGTATGAAACTCAAAAAATTGGGATAGTTTAAGTGTGTTTTACACTCTTTTATTTTATTTGATCATTGTCAAAGCACCTCTGGTTCCCTAGTTACTAAAGATACACACTAGTAGCAACTTTGAAGGTCATAAGGAATAATTTGAGTCTCAGAATGTGAAAGAACAATCAAGGAGTTTAAGTAAGAGTAAGAAGGCAATCCTGTGGAGAACAGAACCGTGATAGACACTAACAGTGCAAGTGCAAATTTCTAAGGTAAACCATCTGTGAGTTTTCCAAATAATACTAGAAACCCCAATAACAAAAGAAATGGGACTATTCTGGGCATGTTGTTGTTGTTAAATCCCTTAGGATTGAACAAAGAGCACGTTAAAATTTTTGGTAGATACACAGTAGATGGAGAGGAGTTTTATTGGGAAAAAAGTTTTAAAAAAAAGGAAGAGAAAAAAGGTGATGGGTGGGGAAAGGGTCAGGTTTATCCTGTTAATACTGAACGGAATTAGCTTGGATGGATTAAAAGTTTCCCTGGTTTGCGAACTAAGAAGAATTTTTATGTTCAGAATAATGTTTAGATGGACAAATTTAACCAACCCATAACTTAAGGGATGATTTTGGTCATTTTTCTTTTGTTTTGAATGTCATCCAGGTGGCCTGAGAGTTGGTGCAAGAGATGTTGGATGCTGTTCACAATAATATAATCGGACATACCGTCAAGAATATAGGACATAACATATGACTTACCACAGGGATTTGTTACCCCTATATTCTTCTGATTCTGTTCTGTATAGTTAATAAAGCTATGAAGCATTGCATGCTTACATAATCTTTTACCCCCTGGATATAAAGGGAAAGGGAAGAATATGATGGGAGATGGGCACTGCCCTGATAAAATAATTCTCAGAGGCTGTAATCTCTAGTGGTCTTTTCTGGATAATTTAAAACATTTCATAATCTGGTGTCAATAAAAAAAGATAGTGTTGCTTCACTTTTTCAAGAGACCACCTGCAGGCTTGAAATTTGCTAACGGCTGCAATCAGAAAGAGAGCAGTTAAATATCTGTGTCCAGAACTTATATTCAAGTTTCAACATGGTTTATTCTATATGCATTGTCCTGCAAATTCATTATAGATTGGGACCAATCATGAAATTTGTGCTTTCTTTGATATTTCAGAGTGATGAAGGGTCAGCCCCCTTGTTCTCTGTTCCACGCAGTTCAATAGCAGAAAACCCATACACAAGCCTACTCTTGTGCTCTTACTTTCCACATAATGAAACAACAAATGGCAGATCAACTCTATCTTGGTGCCAGCATCTTACAATTGAGGTGACAATCATAACTGTCATCCGTCATGGTTCAGTTTTGCTCCTCCATACTCCCTATTTATTTGATTCCCAAAATTCTTGACTGCAGTGGCTCACAGCTGTGGAGGTTGGACTTTTGAAGGGACGTCATCCTCTTCTGGAAGATGTTGATGTAACCATTAATCTGTCCAAGGATCTTACGCTTGTGGGCCGACCATCTAATAGAAGTTTTAGATCAAACAAGCTCTTGAATCTTCCGAACTCAGGTGCTTTAGATAGTTGCTCCCTAGATTCGTCACTGAAAATACTTGAAGGAGGAGATATTGAAGAAACGATTTATTCAAGATTTGGAAGAGATTTTAAAGATCTCAGAAGCACTGGACAGCTACAAGAACCCTATATCACCTTACAAAATGGTAGTGCTGATGATGCAGAACCAAGAGAAGAGGAGGCTGGAAGTCCTGTTGATGGTGAAAGAGGCCAAGTGCTACAGACTGCAAAAGTGGTCATGAATATGCTTGATGTGACAATGCCTGGCATACTATCAGAAGAACAGAAGAAGAAGGTACTTCTTATCTGTTACCTTATGACTTGCAGTAATTTGTTGAAACAATTTGTTTTTATTTTGGAGGCAAACTGAGCCGACTCTACTCATTGGAGAGGCTAGATAACTTTGGTAATACATATCTTCAAGATCTGACCTAAACTAAACTGTGGCAGGTCCTGACGGCTGTTGGTCAAGGGGAGACAATAATGAAAGCTTTGCAAGATGCTGTTCCTGATGATGTTCGTGGAAAGCTTACAACTGCTGTCTCTGGAATTTTGCACAATCAAGGTTCAAATTTCAAATTTGATGGACTACTAAGTGTTGGACATATTCCAAACGTGACATCAAGCTCAATGTCAACTATAGCAAAGGATGGAGGACTTTCAAATACAGATGGTGGAAGTGAAACTTCTAACTTATCAAATGCGAAGACGAGGGCTAGTGATTTTTCAGATGAATTTGACAAGAATGACTCTAGCATAGACAAGCACTCTCAAGAGCTTGTTTCAGAACCTGAGGCAGTGGATAACGTGCAAAAATCTGTAGATACAGGTCAGTCTCAAGCAATGAGTAGCCATGGAAGTGAAGTTCCTGCTTTAGATAACAATCAAAGTGCAGGTCTTTCTGAAGAAAGAACTGCCCTAACTTCTGATTACATGGAAATTGAGTCAAAAGCTGGAGCTAAGGTTGAGAGTTCAAGTGGGACTGAGGTGGATGGTGGCACTGAGAAAGTGATTGCTGAGCAATCCAAAGTGCAGCATGATGATGGGAAATATCAGACAGACTTGATAGAAGCGATCTCTACCCAACAAAAGGAAGAAAAAAGTGCTGATATTTTCAGTGAACAGAACAAGTCAACATCTTCCCCCCAGACAGATGATAAAACATCACTTGCGGCATCGCCTTCTGAGACCAACGTAATGGAAAATGAAGGTTCTGATAATGTCAAAAGAGAAGAAAGAAGTACACAGACCAATTCAAATCAAATAATTCCCAATGCCCCAAGCTTTGATGTTTCTCAAGCACTGGATGCCCTGACTGGAATTGATGATTCAACTCAGTTAGCAGTTAACAGTGTATTTCATGTACTTGAAGATATGATTAATCAGTTGGATGGGGTAAGAAACACAGAAAGTGAAATCAAGAACGGAGACCATAAAGATGGACTTGAGAAAAGTGGAACCAAGGATGGGGACAATGAGGATGGACTTAACGACAGAGACAAGGTTCTTGATCAAAATACTTGCCGTATGGTTGATAACCGCGATTTAGATGATGTTGAGAAGAGTGAGAGCAAAGTATGTTCAGATTCCCAAGAAAAATATGAAACAGATTTATTTGGTAAAGTTGAAAGTAATACCGTCGATTTTCAAGAAAGTGACGGAGAAAATCACACAGAAGGTGATTTGAATAGAAAAAATGTTGTCAATGGAGAGCTTCCTCCAGGGGATTCACTTAAGTCTTTGAATTACATTCAAAAAACTGTTCCTGTCTACATGAATACCAATTTCTCTGGAGATCCGCTTTACAAAGAATATCTTCGAAGCTATTTAAGTTCAAAGGCTGTGATAACCAAACCATTAGATTTAGATACCACAACAGCTTTGTTTCTCGACTACTTCCCAGAAGAAGGACAATGGAAACTTTTGGAGCAGACTGGGAGTAATAGTGGCATATCTGATGGTGTTGCAGCTGATGAAAAAAGTAATGCGGAGATGCAGCATGCTTCACCTACGAAAAATAATAATATGGATAATGTTATTGAACCATCTTATGTAATATTTGACCATGAAAACCAGAATCCCGATGAAGAATGTGCGACTTCAAACAACTCTACTGAGAATGTTGAAGTTGATAATGACACTGCACATGGATCTGCTTTATTTTTAAGAAATATTATAGTGGACGCTTTAAAGGTCGAAGTCGGACGGAAAGTAAGTGCTGAAGACCTGGAGGAAATGCAGCCCAAACTCTCCAATGAACTGGAACATGTTGCAAATGCTATCTGTCAGGCTGTAGGGCATGAAGAGGAGCTTGTTTCATTTATCAAGAGTAAGGACCGTACTTCAGGGAAAGTGGGTACACTTCATGCAAAGCATGTTGTACATGCTATTTCATCAGCAGTTCAGGGAACTAGTTATTTGAGAAGGGCATTGCCTGTTGGAGTTATTGTAGGCTGCAGCTTGGCTGCTTTGAGAAAGTTTTTTGATGTATATGCAGAAGAAGTAAATGGCCAAAGCAAAGAGTTGATCCTTGATGAAATAAGTGAACCAGAGAAAGTAGATTCTATCCCAACAGCCAGCAAGAGGATTGATGAAATGCATCCTAATGGACAAGTGTGTGGATTGCAGAGTCCAACTTGCCAAGTTGAGGGAGCAGCTGATTCAGAAATTTCAGACGGAAATTCTATTATGGTTGGAGCTGTTACGGCAGCCCTCGGAGCATCGGTACTGCTTGTCCATCAACAGGTAAAATCAACATAAAAGTTGGCTGGTTGAGTATTACTTAGAGAGGGTTGCGATAACTGACAACCTTACTAATTATTCAACATTATGAGTTATCACCTGCCTTACATAGTCCATCTAGGCTAGTGCTTGGCATGTTTGAATCTTTCATGCGTTTTTCAAAATCGAAAAACTACTTTTCCACCATTTTGCTGTAGAGATTGACCAGAGCTCTCAATTGAATATCTTTCTTTGACACATGTTTCACATTCTTTACCCTGTGAAAGAAGTGGGAGGGCATTAACGTTAACCTCTATATAGTGGAGTGAACTCATGAACTGGGACATAGCTATCATATTTTTGACATTTAAGAACTGACTTCCATATTTTTAATGGCCTAATGAGAGCAGATGTTTTTTTTTTATTGAAGAAAATAAGGGGTATTTTCATGCTTAAAAGGTGAAGGAAAGAGCTAATATTTTATACTGCCCATTTCTTAATTCATCTGTGCCATTTTTTGTCCTATACGTTCTCTAATAGATCATACGTATTTTCTTGAAGGATGCTGAAATTTTTGAGGGTTCTTCCAAAACCTTTGAGGATGAGAAAAATCAAAGCAAAGAAGTGGGCAAGGTTGATGAGGAAACAATTGATAAAACTAACAACAATATAGTCACAAGCCTTGCTGAGAAAGCCATGTCTGTAGCTGCTCCTGTGGTGCCTATGAAAGAAGATGGTGCAGTGGATCACGAAAGGTGTTATAATTTTCACAACATGCTTTTTTTTTACTTCAATTTTTTCTCAAAATCCACTTGCTATCCTCTTTTTCTTAAATAGGCTGGTGTCGATATTGGCGGAATTGGGACAGAAGGGTGGCATTCTGAAATTGGTTGCAAACGTTGCATTGCTTTGGGGTGGTATACGAGGTGCTATTAGTCTAACTGACAGGCTCATCTCATTTCTGCGCATAGCTGAACGTCCTTTCTTCCAGAGGTAAGATATTGCATCATTTTACTATAAAAAGAAGCATTGTGTCTTTTATCTATGTTCTAGGGTGCGGGATGAAAGAATTAACTACACATATTGATAAAATCTTCATAATTGCGCCTTAGTCTTAGGAATGTGGGGATCTCGGAACAAGTAATTATTAGTTTACCTTCTGGACTTCCGTTTCTTAACCACTTATATTCGTTTGACCACCCTAGTGAGCAGCAGCTCTCTGGTGATCTTTGTCATTCTTTTAAAACAAGCAGAGATGCAGCTATTTAAAGTGTTAGATAAAAAAAAACAGCAACTAGAAAACAAGATATTTACAGAGATCTTAATAAATCTACAAACTGATCTATATCCTCGAAACCTACTTCTTTACACCAAAAGTAGAAAGATATTATACAATTCCATTTAACTTTCTGGATGGAATTGGATCTATCTTCATAACACCTCCCATTTCTCTCTCTCCAAACTGTCCACCAGATGCATTGTGGGATGATCCTCCACCACTTCTTTTGACTTTTGTTGCCTCCTCTTTTCATCCAGCAACTAAACAAATCTGCAGTATGCTCCGGCATAGTCCAGCTTGTCTTTGTTATGTTGAGAAATGGAGACCAAAGTTGTGCTGTAAAGGTGCAGTTAATCTTGAGATGCCATATACTTCACATCCTGTTGAAAATTGCTTTCAGTTACTGCAGTATACTGTAGCATAATAAGTTGCCTAGGTTTAGTATGCAATTTAAATTTTTATTAGGTTGTTTTAGTTGTTGAGATATTTTATGATTTTTGAATTTTTAATTATGCAGATTTTGTGTTTAAATTGTCTATTTAAAGCCCTTTATTGAGAGACATTTTCAACCCTTTTTTGCTGCCCCGTTTTTTAGAAAAACCTATGGACCCTCTTTCAAGCAACCTTTTTATCCATCTTTAGATGCTCCTATAATTTAAAACTAGGTAAATTACCCGTGCTTCACACGGGATTGAACTATTTTATTAAGCTTACATATGATCAGTCGGTAATATCTGTATTTTTGATACATACACTACATTGTAAAGAACATTTTATCTAAAGGCAAAGCATTCCTCTGAAATCTTAAAGTGCTATATTTTTTAATTATCTTTTTTGTTGCACAAAAATTATGAGTCATAGAGAGATTTTAAATATAAGAAATAATTCTAAGAAAATCTCCATGGAAATAGTTGGTCAGAAATATAAAGAACAAATCAGATGTTAAAGAAGAGACCAAAATGCCTCGAACAACAACACTCCCAAGTAAAGTTGAACATCACGTCCATACAAGAACATAACTAACTAAATTCATATGGAAGACCTTCGACTCCTTTCTTATGAACCTCCATCAATATCTTTGTTATTGTAGTTATTTTTTAATTATCTTTTTTGTTGCACAAAAATTATGAGTCATAGAGAGATTTTAAATATAAGAAATAATTCTAAGAAAATCTCCATGGAAATAGTTGGTCAGAAATATAAAGAACAAATCAGATGTTAAAGAAGAGACCAAAATGCCTCGAACAACAACACTCCCAAGTAAAGTTGAACATCACGTCCATACAAGAACATAACTAACTAAATTCATATGGAAGACCTTCGGCTCCTTTCTTATGAACCTCCATCAATATTTTTTTTATTATAGTATGTCGTATCATGTATATGTCAAAAATGACCCTAAAATTGTTAATATCATAAAGGTTTTTTCTCATTGTTTCAGAATAGTCATTACTATTGTTTATGTTTCATTCACAGGTCCTAAATTATTTGGAATTGAACCATAGTTATTGTTCTGGTTATAATATGCAGTTACAAAGAATTAATGCAATGATAAACCAAACAGTAGGTGCCATCTGAATGGAACTATTCACAAATGGATATTCTAAACCAAAAATTTGATACGTAACATATTAAAATCTTACTATATAATTTTGTGAGCACTTGAACTCACATATATCCTCAAATAATAATAAAGAAGACCTTACTTTCCTAACAATCAAGAAGAAAAACGCATGTTGCTAACATATTTTTCAAAAAGATAGTCTGTCGGGCGGTATCCAAGTTTACCGTTCACAAATTTAATTGAAATAAGCCAAAAGAAAGAGATATCACTACAACAAAAATGATCTTTAACGGTAATTAATAGGTAAATTGCCGCTAAATATGTATTTTTAGGGTAAATTAGTACTCTCTATAAATGTCCCTAAAGTCTAGCGACATTTAATCTAATGACAATTAATTAATGTCGGTAAAGGCTAAACACTTCGTTAATGTGCATATTAATTGCCGATGAAAATTGTTTTTGTTATAGTATACTTTGGACATTTGTTAGTTTCAAGAAAACTTGATCTCTTATTATGCCCAAAAAGAAAAGAGGAAGAAATATGACAAATTAGTCAACTTGTGATAAAAGAAGTGGACTAACTGTCTCTATACTAATATTTTAGGAAGTGTGCCATGGCATACAAAATATTTGTACCTAAGATAAAACAATCAAAATAATACACTAATTGTGGAAAGAAAGAGAGCCATCTATTTGGTTCTTTTAACAAACTTCACCATTGGTTCCGTTTAGTTATCGCATATCTGTTGTTGTGTGCTATCAAATATAAAGTAATTTTCCCAAAAAGTATATGAAGAAGCCTGTAGAAAGGGACAAAAGAGAGGATCAATTTTTAATCATCCTTGTTGAGATTTTTAATAGAGTTCAAAAAAAGTCACCAAAATAGGAAAAAGAAATTGCAATAGTTACATGAATCACTATGACTTACAATAAAATATTAAGCTTCATGAAATAGGAGGAAGAAAACTTTGAGGAATGAAACACACTTGATAAGAAGCTTAATTAATGTACTTGGATTAGACTCCCCTAAAGTGGAAAAAAAACATACTAATAATAGTGGCAGAAATAGAAGTTTTGTTTACTAAAGAACCAAATGTTATAAATTCAACCATTCCAGCAGCGTTATGAGTTGTGGACTGAGAGGTGCAAGAGTAGTAATATTGCATTGCAATTGAAATTAATTTTTTTTATTTTGGTACCTTGGAATTAAGTTTTGGGTTTTAAAAGGTGTATGAAAAATGAAGAGTTGTGACTTTTGTGAAAAGTTTTGACTTTTGTGAAAAGTTGTGACTTTTGTGAAAGGTTGTGACTTTTATGAAAAGTTGCGACTTTTCTAAATAGTTGTGACTTTTAAGAAGGGTTAAATAATAATTCTGCTTTGTGAGGGCGCCACATAGGCGGGTCTAAGATTCTCTTTTATATATATAAGAGATTACAGGGTCTCAGTTTCATTCCAAGAGTGTGAGGTCACTGACATGTTACTTTCATGAGTAGAGTCGATGGGGGCCTTCATTCATTCTGCAGATTTAGCTATATGTCAACATGTTTTTAGACTGAGCTCTCTGTCATTTCACTCAGCTTGACATGCTATCATACTGATGTTGCTCGATTCTGGAACTTGTACCAGGATTCTTGCATTTGTTGGTATGGTGCTTGTTTTATGGTCACCAGTGGTCATTCCATTTCTGCCCACACTTGTGCAAAGTTGGACAACACAGAAGCCATCCAGGACTGCTGAGATCATTTGTATTATTGGCCTCTACATGTCTATTTTCTTACTAGTAACTCTATGGGGTAAAAGGATACGTGGCTATGAGAAACCGCTTGAGCAGTATGGACTAGATATGACTTCATTGCAGAAGGTAAAAGTTCTCTTTGTTAACAGTCAACTAATGCTTTAAAGTTGACAAAGTAACAACTTCTTGAGGAAGCACCTTGCCTATCTGAGTCTCTCTTTGTTCTGTAATACTGTAATTATGATTTAGAAGGATCATCAGATAAGTGAATCAGACTTCTTCTCTTTCTTCTCTCTTACTTCTTCATGCTCTTCAATGGGATATCATCACTCGATTGAGGTTGAGATTATCTTACACTGTTAAATTCAACACCAATTACTCGTTTTCTTGTTTTTTGGAATTCAATGAAACACAACAGTCTAGGAAAGTATCTGGAACAGATATTTTCTGTAATGTAATGAGATAATCATACTTTCATGGTTTTTGTTACAGATAGAGATAGGAGACTAAGTTCACATTCTTGCAGTCTAACCATTTCAATTTCCGTTTATTACAATGTGACCTACATTAAGCACTTATTTTCATTTTAACCAATGTAATTGGGTGTGAATACCTAGGTATGGCCTTCATATGTTGTTGCAGTACTAAGCAATGTCAGATATGTTGAATGAAAACCTAATTTTCCTTATCTTTTCCTTCTTTACTTTCTGCTGTTTTCTTCTTTCTAAGCTTTCTTTGTTTCTTCATGACAAAAATGCCATTGAGCACAATCCAGCTCATTTGAAATAGTTCTTATCAAATATGGTAAAGAAATCATATCTTTAGCAATAATTTTTCCATCAAGTGATCTTTTTCTTTATTTTCCCCTTTTGTGTCAATGGTAACATGGATTGGAAGAGGGAGAATCTAGTGTTGTACCTCATTCTCTGTTTTTATCTTTAATCATGAGACCATAATATGAGTTACACTGACATTCTTTAAGTATCAGTTCATGATGTTGGCCATGAATATTTATTTTTCTCTACATATTTAAAGCTTTGAAGGATAATCTATTTTAATTGCATTACTCAGATGCTGCCTGCCTTTCTTGCAGGTACAGAGTTTTCTGAAAGGTTTATTTGGAGGAACCATCCTTGTTTTGCTAATATATTCTGTGAACTCCTTAATTGGCTGTGTTGATTTCTGTTTTCCCATGGCTCCTCCAACCTCATCAGCAGCTTTAACCTGGCTAAAGGTGTATGGTCGGATATTTGTTTTATTTGTTCAAGGAGTTGCAACTGCAACCAGTGTTGCTACTGTTGAGGAGCTTCTTTTCAGGTCATGGTTGCCTGACGAAATTGCTGCTGACCTGGGATATTATCGTGGAATTATGATTTCTGGACTCGCATTTGCTTTGTTCCAAAGGTGCTCCCTCATTCTTGATCCAATGCATTCAGGCTTTTGACATGGATCTATGCAGCCTGAGTTTTTAGGTTACTTGTCCTTCAAGCTGCCTATTTTTTTTATTTTTTTTCCATTTCAGGTTTGATTCGATCATCAGGGGGAAATTCATTATTTTCTTCAAGCTGCCTATTTTTTGATCTTTTGAAACTTGAGAAATAATTGAATGATTGAATTAAGGGTATCTTGAGAATCTTTTCCCTGTATTTGTTTAGTTCTACTTAGTGCTCTTTTGTCTTGCATACATGTGCGTCCTGTCAATCTTGCATCTTCGGATGTACCCTCGCGGGCCTCTACCCACCCCAAAAAAGTTGTATCTGTATGATTGATTGCTTTTCTAATGCTACTACCCTTTTTCTTCTGCTATGCAACTGAATTTCCAGCAAAGTGATTATGTTTCATATTCTAAAATTGCTTTTCAGGTCACCTTGGGCAGTGCCCAGTTTGTGGCTATTGTCACTGGCTCTTGCAGGTGTTCGACAAAGAAGCCAAAGCCTCTTCCTTCCAATTGGGCTGCGTTCAGGGATACTGGCTTCTAGTCATATTATACAGACTGGTTTCTTTTTGACTTATTTACCAAAATTCCCTCCATGGTTCACGGGGTCGTCTCCAGCTCAACCATTTAGTGGAGTAGTTGGCCTTGCGTTTGCTTTGTCACTGGCAATACTTCTGTACCCTGTGGAGCCTCTTCATAGGAAGAAAATAGCCAGGAAAATCAAGGAATGAAATGTATATAACTTTGTATTGGCAAAGATTGGTTAACATGTAAGCCAAAATACAACCTGCTTCTTTAAGGAAGCTGAAATGTTGGTTGCTTTTGCCGGTTGTCTGGTACAAACTCCAGCTTGCTCATATTGGAAAGAGCAACTGAGATCATTGTACTGAAGCAAAAACTGTGACAGTGGATCGATGTGACCAGGTAGGAAGCTCTCCTTAAGCAAAGTTGTTTATTAGTGTATAAATGAGGCAAATTTTGTAGCTAAGTGAAAAGTGTAAATGGGAATTTCAAGAAACCTCTTTATTTCCACCTTATACCTGTACATTACATGTAAGTTGTTGTCCTTTTAGACTGCAAGGAATGAAACAGAAATCATTTACCACTGAAGTTGTACAAAGTGGAAGAGCAAGTTGTTCCTGAAACTATTTTCTTTCAAATTTTAGATTCAGGGTGTGCTTTGGTATCCTGAAAAATACATTTATGGAACACAAGTGATTTTCTCAACATGTAAATGAAGAATATATGGCCATCTCCATTGGATCGTATATGCTCTAACAAGTTCCAGACTGTAACGAGAATAAGTGTGCTCTTGATTTCTTCTCCCTAAACACATCACATGAATTGATATACTCATTATATATCACTTTTATATCTGTATATTATGTGTATGTTTTGATATTTACAACGATACACTCATGTGCTATGACTTAAACACGAAATGCAAGTAATATGCACATAAAATACTATTGTTGGTGTTCATGACATTTTAATATTAAATCAAAATATTAAAGTGTATATGTAAGTGAATATAAACTGATAAGAAATTTAGTGGTTACTTATATTTAGTATATCTCATGTAATCACTAATTACCCATCACCAACCCCTATTGTACGTATACGATACAATATTATTGTTCCACTACTTTGCTATCTAATTTATGAAAGAATTTTACACTTATAAATAGTGTTGTTTCTTCATGTGTTGTAGGATGTGAAATATGAAAAGTATGAAAAATATTGTAGTATGCAGTGAGGTTGAAGTTGTGGAAGAGAGTTGAGACAATGAAAAACATTTTATGTCTCTAATTTATTTACTATAAAAAGCGAGTAATTTAATTTTATGTCGAAGGAATGTGTTCTTTTTGTGGAGCTTTACACTCTTCAATTAATCTATAGTTGTTGGACTCACATGATGTTGGGTTGTTGTACGCTGAATGAGACAAATCAAGAATCATATTGCTGGATCAATGTAGACTTTACTGTAGTGACCTTGAAGAGAGCTAAATATTCACGCCTCAATTTGAATATTTATTTCTCATTTTTGTATTTATTTTTAACTATCACTTATGGCATATTCACGAACAATTTTAAGAGATTCAATTTTGAAACAATTTGAAATGTTACGAATATGAAGTTAGTAAATCTCAACATCACTAGATCTCTTTAAGAGATGAAATGGTAAAATATTTTTCTATTTGCTTAGCTCAAGTAGAAAAAAGGTAAAAACAAATTACCTAATATTTTTCATGGCATAGAAAAAAATGCATCTAGCCAAGCCCAAAATGTTTATAACTTCTGATAGCGCTAAAAGCAAGTTCACGAAAATTTAGGGATAGCATGTATGTCAAAAAAAACTCTATCCTTTTCAAACATGCTATTTCACAATAACTTTTAGAGATAGCATGTGTGTCTAATCCTCACTTCACTTCCACACTTGCTTCATGCACTCAATTTGCATTCAAAATATTCCATTCTGGTTTTGCTCAGTCTGAACCTTATAGATTTTAGACTTTGTTTCCACACCTCCAACGTAACATTAACTCTATAGCGTGTCTCATCGATCAGTACTATATTATTTACAAATAGCATACCCCATGACAGCATATTTTGGATACACCATGTCAATTCATCCATTATCAAGGTAAATAAAGACAGGCTAAGAACTGATCTATGATACAACTCCATTTTAATTGAAAAGTGTTCTGATTCTCCTCCGATCGTTCTAATATATCGAGTCAATTGACTCCATTATATAAAGCGGCAATAAGGACTCAATTTTAGAGTTGGCTAGTGGCCCATGATGCAACCAATCAATTGAGCACAATATTCAAGTCACCAAAAATTAGGTGCAAAGTCTTCCAGCACATGCATTTTCTCAGTCAATTATTATACATTAGCATTAATGAAATTTTATTCTTGAAATTAAGTACATAACACTTGACAATATCAAAACAAAATACTCCTATGTGAGTAGAGAGATCAATGTTACAATAATACAATATCAATTTTCCTTGACAAATTTGTTTGAAATGTGGAACTAGTTAGTTGAGTTTCGGGGCCTCAACAATCGCAGAATGTCTAAGAAGAGGTTGAGAATGTCCAGGTAAAGATTGACAGAAGCCCAGATGTATTCATCATAGGTGAATCTCTTAATCAGCTTGTACGTATCATACACAATATACACACAGAAAACAATAGCACTTATTGCACAGTAAATAGCATAGACTGTAGATCCAAGAGGGAAGAACAACTGCAAATTAAATTATGGGCAGAGTCAGAATCACATGCAAATACGATATGGAAACGCTAGCTGTTTAAAGATTTCAAGGTCAATTTGACTCTTGAAATTCAAATAGTACTACATAAATTGAGACAAAAAGAATATATGGTACTCGGAGACCAACCTGCAAAAGTCCAGTCAAGAAAAGTACAATGAGGCTAGCAAACAGTATTGGACCCAAAAAGCTGAAGTCCTGGCCTCTCTTTGAAGCCCAAAATGTGTAACCAGTAAGAGATAAAACTACAGCTGATGTTAAGATCAAGGCTTCAAGCACAATTTTTCCTGTAATTAATCCAATTAGCAAAATTAATTATCCAAACATATAAGTAAATACTCCCTCCGTTTCATAAAGAGTGACCTGGTTTGATTTGACACAAAGTTTTAAAAAATAAATAAGACTTTTGAATTTTGTGGTCCTAAATTAAAGTTATGTCAAATATACTAAATTGCCCTTCAATCTTGTGGCTTTAAACATGTCATGTGAAAAGCTGAAATTAAAATGTTACCAAAAAAAGAAAGAGGTCATTCTTTTTTTAAACAAACTAAAAAGAAAAGAAGGTCATTCTTTTTAAAACGAAAAAAATAGGTAGAAAAGCTTCAAAATACTCACCATCTATAGTAGCACATGCTATACCAATAGAGATACTCAATGTTACAGTGTAGAGGCCAAGGAAAACAAAATTCAACGGATGCTTTTGTCTATAGAAATACAAGGGCAACAACACTGCACAAAAACAAAATTACTTAGTAAAATGGACCATCAAGTCATATAAAAGGGTAACTAATTTCTCACCCAGTTTCAATTTGTTTATCTGATTTTGACTTGACATAAAATTTGAGAAAATAAAAAGGGAAAATGATAAGTACTCCCAATCTATGCCCGAAATTCCAAAGACACATTTTATACTATACTAAGGTAATTGGGATATGGACTTACACAAGAGAGGTAGAATGAGGAGAATGAGAAGGATGGTTTTGCCATGAAGGATGTTGTTAACGGGAAGGTATAGGACAGTGACAGCAGAGACGATGGTGGTTAGGAGGATCTGAGAGGCGAGGATATAGTAAACTTTGCGAATGAAACCCCAACGAAGATCATTTTCTTCATTTCCAATCCCTGGATACAGCAATGACGATGTTGTACTTCCTTCTTCTACATCATCACCTTTAACTCCTGACATTTTTATTTGTTTTTTTTTTTTTTCTCTTTCTCTGCCTGGAAGGTGATTTATATAAAAGCTTGTTTGGCAAGTTGGAGGCGGCTCTGTACCACTCTTTCTTGCCAACTTCTTTCTATCAGCTCCCAATTCATATTTCAATGACGTAGCTGGAATTTTGTTATAATACACATGTACTGCTATTGGCATAAGTATGCTTGTTTAACTTGACTTCAGCGTATATCTATACCCTTCAATTTTGAATACACAGTTTAATTTAACTTTAGCTGACTTCAATTTTAGGTGTGCAGAAGTAGGTAATTGAACAAAACAGACGCGACCTACGTGGCATAATTCATGTCGGACATCACATAAGACATAAAATTGCTATGTAGGATGCCACGCTAGACGAATGTGTCTGTTTATTCAAATTTATATAAGTTTAAGTGTATACTTATGCACATCTAAAGTTAGAGGTCATAGATGTCCGTTGAAATCAAGTTAAAAGGTACATTATGACAAAAAAAAAATTCCCATTATATTACTTGTCCATTTTAATACAAAAGAGAAGTTTACTATTTTCTTCCAATATCATTTTAATTTTTAAGTAATTATATCAAGTAATGTTAGTTACACTTAAATTAGCTAAACATAATTGAATAAAGATAATTTAGTAAATTAAAGAGTGTCAAGTAAATTAGGGGCAAAGTAAAATGAGACAGAGATTTTCTATATTTTATGCGTTAGGTCTCTTACCATTTATAAATTATTTTATTAACAATTCTTGACCCCTCTCTCTGGCTGCTTTTATTGTTGCAACTTGCAAGTCAAATGAAACAAGTAGGTCCTTAATTAAAAATAGTATATAAGCTAACTCCAAAATCCAAATCTCGTGCCCATTGCCTTGAGTGAGAATATGATCTGTATCTCATTATTTAGAGAAAAAAATAATAATGCCACTTGAGCATATACTTAGAAACCAATAGTGTAAAGTAGAAACAAAGGGATTAAAGATAAACATGTAACTTTTCATTTTTATTTGATTTTTATTTGGTCAGTTAACAATTGGAGGGAGATAAGAGACCTTCTTTGCAATTTGCAAAGATTATCCAACACTTGCTTAAGTGGATATTCTTCTTTCCAACTTTATTTTTTGAAGAGGGTGTAGTGGCACATAAACAGAAATTTCATGAAGGGTGTACAAATTTTGAATAGTAAATTCAAACAAAAAAGAAGTAACTCTATAGGGATATAATCTTGCATGCCCTACATACTTTTGAGTCCTATTGCCCCTATGGTATGGGTAATTATTGGTACTAAGAATGTTCAATATATATATATATATATATATCATATATTATTATAAATGGGACGCTCCGATATGCAAAGTTGAATTACCATATTACCCTCACACTAAATTAAAATATCATTAAATATCTAATTATTTAAATACTAAGTAATAATTATATTATATTATACTAAATACTAAAAATAAGAAGGTGTAAAGTCAAACTTTGAAAGACAAATATTTCATAGAAAATTGTTAGAAATTATTTCATAGAAAGTTGTTAGGAATTACTTCTTTTTGTTATATAAAAACGCTTTTATCTAATTCTTTTAAGAAAGGTTATGTTTAAATGGATTAAATTTGTTAATTAGATAAAGCATTTTTATAAATAAAAAAATAGATAATTAAAGCATTTATCCTGTATTCTTTTTTTTATAATTAGTGTGGTTAAATGAATTAAATTTGTTATCCTTTATCTATAATTAGTGTAATTAAATGTATTGAATTATTAGTAAAAACAATCAACCTTTCCTCTCCCCCATGTCTAAGATCACTAACTTCTGAAAATTAACTTAAACAACTCTTCACCTTTTCATCTTATCCTATAAATCTTTAGCTATATATATATCATGGAAAAGTAATTTTTCTTTACCAATTGCCTCATGTTGATGTGAATCATTACGCAATTTTCAGGTTTTTTTTTTTTTTGAAATATTAATATTTGTTTTGATCCTAATTAGAATGATATTTTGTATCATAGTTTTATCTTTACCATTTTAGATGGATTTTTTTTTAACTGTTTATAAATATCTGAATTTTTGTGGAACAATTATTATACTCTTATTTTGTCATATTTTCCTCATTCTTGTGTTTACTTCTCTTTTCTATGTCATTTTAATTTTTAATTTTTAATTGATAAGCTAAATTTCTTTTCAGATTATTGTCACATTAACCGTATGGAATATATATATATATACTAAAAGTGGAAACAAAAAAAGTTAAAAGTTGAATTATCAAATTATCCTTTATAGGTTGAATAGTCATTTAAGTATTTAATTAAACAATAATCCTTTAATTATTGGTATTAAAAAGTAAATTTACCTATCTATTAATAATATATTTCATTAAAATGAAACAAGAAAATAGATACATTCTCACTCATTAGTTCATTCAATTCAATGTGGTGGAATTGCTTTCATATTCCACAATTATTCAACCTTTAGAATTTCTTTTTAGTATTTTAGATTTGTAAATTTTTTGATAATAAATATAAGTTGTTAATTAATAGTATTTAGGAAGTCCAAGTAACGGGCATATCTATGTGGTCAAGAGAATCATTTAACTTTTTCTTGCTCTTTTTTGGATTTTCAATTATTTTAAAATTTATGTGCTATGTACCATTCATTATATATATATATATATATATATATATATATATATATATGAAGAATAAGCCTAAAGTTGAATCATCATTTAATTACCCCTATGTTAATTTAAAATATTATAAAATATTTAAATAATTAAATATTAAATAATAATCATATTACTATATTAGTATTATGATGATAAATACTACAACTGAAAATGTGTAAAATAAAAAAAATAAAAAGATTAAAAAATCCGTAAAAGTATGTGCATTTATTTAGTACGTGAAAACTTGTATCTGATACTCTAACTAAACTTTTTCCCCTTCTCTAAAATAATTTAAATAACTTAATTAATGTAGTAGTATTTGATTTTATGAAAATTTATGTGCATTTTGTATTTTATGCAGTTCATAAAAGTAATTAATATTTTCATGTATAGGAAAAATCAAACAATTATATTTGAAGTCTTATTATTTCACTATAAATAATATGATAACACTATTTATTTAAATATCATTTGCCGTAATGTTTTTCTCTCTTTTATTTACTTATTTATTATTTTTCTCTTCTTCTTTTGCTTTAAATATTCACCTTCATAATTCATATCTATTATAATTACCTATTCAATTGGTACTCTTAATATTCATAACTCTCATGTTTTTCATACTCATAACTTTCAAATATTTAATTTAAAACTTTAAGGTGTCTTTGATATTCCTCTACTTTTATCTATATAAATCATTCTTTTTATTTCATGAGAAGAATCCCTACCAAAGGTTATCTATTTTCTGTACAGTTAAAGTAGTGAAGCACTTGGATCATTATTAAGGCTTTTGAATTTTATTTGGTTACGGGAGAAGGTATCATCAAGAACTCTACTCCTTATGTATTTTTTTTACTATATATATATATATTGTTATAATTAAAGTCTTAAGAAGGATATGAATGTTGTATTTGTTCTTATCTGTTTCATATTTTTGTATTCTTTACCGATTTATACTTCTTTAATTTAATCTTGAGAAAATGGTCAAATGGCCCCCCAATCTATTACCGGATTCTCAACTACACACTCCACCTTTACGGAGGTCCTATCACTCCCCTAAACTGTTTAAAATTGAAATTATTACACCCTTAAAAAGTGACAACCACATTTATATTAATGGGTGAAACTCACGCGTTTGACACGTGGATTTCTTAAAACACTATTATTTTTACCTTTTTTCCCTATACTTTCATCTTCCCTTCCAACTCCAAAAATTTTTCACCATTTTTTTCCTTCGTTGCAAGCAGAAATTAATGCTTTCACCATTTTTTTCTTTCAAAAAAAGTCTTTCCACCAATATTACCAAGTCCTAAATCTTTTGAAATATAAAAAAACCTCAATTATTAGTGCTTCTTTTCTTTCATTACAATTGCCCATAAATTAATTCATATCTTTTTGGTGGAACTCTAAACAATTTAACGACTTATGATAGCAAAAGGAAATTTCTAACTATCTTCCAAAATCATTAGATCTGAATTCATTTTAAAAAAGCGTCATACCCCATCTCATCACAAAATAACCAGCTAGCTGCTATCATCAACGGGTGATAGCAATGACAGTTTTGAAGAGGAAAAGGCCAGCAAATTTTTTTGATTTATATATGTTTCATACACTATTTGATTGATACTAGATAATTTTTATGGAATTATTTGTAAAATTGCTCAAATTGAGGCTATGTGTCCATAACAATGCGACATTGATCTATCCAATCTCATTCTCAAAATCAAATGTGGGTTTCGTCGAAAATCCAAAATTCTTTCTGGGTTTGAAATAAAATTGCCAAATTGAGGCATCGAATAATCAAGATATGAATTTCCAACCCAATCGGCCTTGTGGGTTGGCATGTAAAGTGATGATTAACAACTCCAATAATATCAATAAGGAATTGATTTTTAAAATTTTCTAATTTCATGCACAAATTGAAAAATAAAAATTCAAGAATCAAGAGGAATACTAAAATTTCATTGTCAATTATGTGGAGATGATAGTGACGGTGGCAATGGAGAAAATAGTGGAGATTTAGAGATGGTGAGTGGTGGAAAAGTCTATGTCGTAATGAAGAAGAAAGAAACAAATAAAGAAAAAAGAATAATTATAAATACAAGTATTTATGAAAGAAATATTAAAAATAAAAGTTTACTAGTGCTCACTCTCTCAAGGAGAGTGAAATACACTCACTTTGCCACATAAGCGTTTAAGGAGATGATAATTTCAGTTTTAAATAGTTTGGTGGATGATAGGACTCCCGTAAAGTTTGAGTGTGTAGTTGGTAATCTGATAATAGATTGGGGGGTATTTGACCATTTTCCCCTTTAATCTTCTAAGAAATTATGAATGTTATAAGCCTATCATTATTAGTGCTGAAATTACTAATTTATGACTTTTATATTTGTTTTTAAATGTACTTTTATAATATTTTCTTTCTTTTATCCTTTCCTTACTAATATGGTTTCTTTAAATAGCAACATATTTGTGTACTTACTGATATGACAACGTAATGAGAGATTATTGAGGATAATTCATATAGATATATTCATATTATTAGAGGCTATAATATCTTAATTGGTTTTCCATATTTCTTGCTTGATGCTCAATGTACTATTCGATTATTAGGAATTTTATTTAATGAATAAAGTATAAATTGGTAAAACTAATATTTTTAGTTTCAACATTTTCTATATAATAATTCAACTTTATAATAATTGTATGGGACAAACGTGCAACGCACATTCTCAGGAACTAGTATATATATATATATATATATATAGATAGATAGATATAGATATAGATATAAAGTAATATTTGACCTATATATTGTTGTTCACCCTATATTCCTAAAATACTTAGAACAATAACTTTGAAGGACTTGGTAGGAATCAACAAAGTTAAAGAGTATTTTCAAAACTAGAAACTTAAAATCAGTAAGGAAAATAGGTTCATAATATACAAAATATTTTTTTCAAAGAAGAAAATCAAGCCCACTTAATGCACAATGTTTCCTTAAGGAAACTATTCCCCTCAAGTACCCAAGGTTAATGGAATAATCCTTTTAGGATAGAACGATCTTACTCATCGGTGTATCAATACCGTCACGCCTTGAGCCTACACTCTGGATGTGGTCTGCCGCCACCTGGAGACCATCGTTGGCCCCATGCGAACTCTTGGCCTGACTAACTATAACTCACATGACTCTATAAGACATGCGGAAGCTTAAATAGATGAGCATTTAAAACATTTTAAAAAAAGCTTTAAGATATTGCCTTGAAATACCTAACATAATTCATAAGTTTAAATAAAACATCTGAAGAAAACAATGGAAACATCTAACTCTGTCTGTCTATGAAGCCTCTATTGTTCAAGATAGGTGTCGGGACAAGACCCATGACACCTCAATTACTACTTAAACTGAATATGAAAATGGAGTCTCCCGGAAGCAAGGTCTCACCAAAAGTTGTCTACGAGTGCAAGTGATCTTAACAAAATATCTGTTGATGATCCTGAACACCTGTATCTGCATCATAAAAAGATGTAGGTCGAATAACATTGATCCTGAACACCTGTATCTGCATCATAAAAAGATGTAGGTCAAATAACATCAGTACATGAAATGTATAAGAATGTAATATGGCTGAATAAAACAATAACTGAATTGATGATGGAAAACATATCAAGTAAACAATATGTGAACAAGTTGTGAAAACCATTTGTACATTACAATAAGATATGCAATAAAAATAATATGAGAATAGAAAACTTTAGTTTGTGGAGAGTTTCTCTAACCTACAACCATTACTAAGAGCCTAGCAATGATACAATATTTTATCTATATTGCAAGGGCGCACACTTTCTTTTCTTTATCAGGAACCACAAAATCATTGAGTTGTTCCATGTAAATTCCTTCCTCTAATTCTCTATTTAAGTAAGTTGTTTTCACATTCATTTGATGAATTTGAAGGTCATATACTGTAACTAACGCAATTAACATCCGAATGGATGTAATCCTAGATACTTGCAAGTATATGTCGAAACAATCAAGAACTTTTTGTCTAAAGCCTTTGACAACGAGCCTTGCTTTTATATTTGTCAATAGTTCCATCAACTTTCATTTTCCTTTTGAAAATCTACTTTGAACTCAAAGGTTCATTTCCTGGATGAACATCAACCAACTTCTAATATGGTTGCTTAAGATTGAATCATTCTAACTATTGACAACCTCTTTCCAAAAGGATGAGTCCGGATAAGACATAACTTCTTTGAATGTATGAGACCCATTTTCAAGAAGAAATGTTACAAAATCATATTCAAATGAAATAGATTACCTTTGACGTTTTCTATGCCTCTGAATCTCTTTGATAAGTACATTCCCCTTTGGTTCTTTCCAAGGTTGTTTAGACCCTTTACTAGATAACTCAAGTCTAGTTTTACACGGATAGATGAGTTCAAAGAATTCAACATTAGTTGATTCAATTAACATATTGTTATGAATATCCAAATGTTTGGACATATGAACCAAAATTGATATTCTTTACTATTTGTGGCATATTCAAGGATAACATAGTCTATAGAGGTCCTATTTTGACCTTTTTAGGAATAGAAACTTGGGCTACGACTAGACACCCCCACAGTTTGAAGTATTTCAAGTTGGATTTTCTTCTTTTCCATTTCTCATATGGAATAGACTAAGTCCTGAACAAATAAAAAAATTTGTTGCCTCCTTTTTAAATAGACAAAACATTTTGTTATTCTCGTAAGGATAGCTTCCCCCCATAAATTTTGTGGTAAACCTAAACTTATAAGCGAAGGCACTCAACATTTCTTTTAAAGTTTAGTTTCTTTCTGCAATGTCATTAGATTGAGGTGAGTATGACCAGTAGTTTGATGGATGATTCCATTTTCCAAACAAATTTATGGAAAAAAAGATTCATATTCTCCACCTCTATCACTTCTAATCTCTTTTTTTTCAACTGATTAAACTTCTAAATTGATCAGTTTTCACAAAGTTTTGTAATTGACATATCCCAAGTGTTTATGTCTCAAACAGTTTGACTCAAGCAAGTAAGAACACGAAGAAATATTGAATTTGAAAGGACCCTCGTGAGGTAAAATTTTCTCATAATTATTTTGTTCTTACTTATTACAATTTCGTTAGATTCAAACATTGTTTAAAGCCAGTACCTTGCCAGATGTCCTTTTTAGAAGAACCATTCCATAATCTTCAATTTGATTGTTATAGAATTACCCAAGAACATAGTCTCATCCGGTCCAATATGGGTAATATGACCCAAATATATTTTTTACAACACAAACATGACAGATGACTTTCCACACTGATGTATTAGGTGAAGTTTTCTTATTCTTTAAATCAAATGCACAATCTAATTTATCCATAATAGAAAATTACAAACGTTTTTAGTCTCCTAAAATCAGACACCATCAAATTTAACATGAAGTAGAATATATATATATATAGGCAGATCATGTATTTTCCCGAATCAATAAGTGTTGGTTGACTAAAATCAAAAAGAAATATCACTTACAAATACCAGCATATGTATCTACATTTCTGTGACGCTGAACCTCGATCAATTTTTGCCTCTCAAAATTGAGAGGGATTCCCGCAACTCTTCTATGGTCTCCATGTGTTTCAGGTTTTCAGCTTGAGCAATAGCTAGTGCCATCTTTGAATTATTATTCTCCTCGATGTTTGCTTGAAGATCCCTTTTTAGCTTAGACTCTCTTTTCTCATAAGCAGTAAGGACTTCTAGGTAAGGGCCCAACACTTTTTTCAACTCGGCCAATTCTGAGCATAGTTGGACGACCTCTTGACCGCATGCTTCTGTCTCATACCCCAATGAGGTGAGGTCAGCCTCTGTATCTGTGAAGCACTTCTTCAACTGATTAACCTCCGTACTAAACTTGATTTTTTCAAAGGCTGCAAGTTGGTCCTTCAACTGATCAATTTCAGTTTGCATCTTTTTTTTGTCCTCAATTTCTTTTCTAAGGTCTTCAGAAGTTAGCACATTATCCTACAAAGATTGGAAGGTTAGAATAAAAAAAAATCTATTAATCTTGGAATAAATTAATACAAGACAAATAGACCGGTTATGAAAATGTTACAATAAGGTTAGAGCGCTTCCTTTTTGGGTAGGATAGTAAAAGAAAAAGATAGAACGCTAACCAGAGTGGCACTCGAAGTAGTAACAATAGTGGAGCTCGGGGTCATTGATTCTAGACTGAAAGGTTCAAATGAAGGCATGGTTGTTGAATCTACTAGTCCGGCAAACCAATATTCCTCAAAAAGTTGATCGACTTCGATGAGACTAGAACCCCAAACTGAGGAATTTTTCTCCTTCCTTAGTTTATTATCTTCTTCATCATCATTCTTGAGAGCCATTGATTCTTGTTCATTTGGACAAACTATATCACCCCAACCATATACGTGTTCTTCTTCGCCCCAGATTTTTTCTTTTTTCTGCTTCTTTGTATGCGGCTGAAAACCTCTTTTTGAGAAAGGTTCGCTAGTTATTAGTTCTTTCCCTTTAGGCCACTTGTGAGTAAGGGCGATGTGTGCTCTCTCTTCAGCTTCCTCTGAATTGAGGGAGATATCTATGGTTTGAAAGTTGGAGGATCCCTTCGGAAGGCCTGTGGAATTTTTTTAAACATTAGCAACATTTATTGAAATCATGAATGGAGGTTGGAATGAAAGAGACATGAAAGATTTTACCATGGTTCTTGGCCTTCCAATTATTTTTTTTGGAAATTTCTTTCCAAGTCCTGTGCTCTTTCATTGAATTATTTAAGATGGATTGAACCCAGTCAGATATGTTTACATCCACAGAGGGTTTCCAGACAGTGGCTAAGTAAAAAAATTACAATTGGGTTAGAAGTAATGATGGAAGAAAATGAGAAAATTTACTTTGGTATTAGATACTTACGAGAATAATTCCATGTTTCTGGGAATGGCATGTTGGTCTTTGGAATTATGTCTTTGGTGGTGACAACAACAAATCTCTCCATCCAACCTCGGTCATTATCCTCATCCAAGCTAGAGAGGATAGCTCTTTCTCCTCGATTAACTAAGTTGATAACTCCGTCTCGAAAAATTCTAGGAGAGTAAAGGAGGATCAGATGATCCAGGGTGAATACTAATCCAGAATTATTGGCTAAGTGACGAAGGCAGGCGACTGCTCTCCATACAGATGGCCCGACTTGAGCCAAACAGACCTTGTACTTAAAGCAGAAGGTAAGAATAACTTGGTCAATGATCGGACGACCAAATCCAAGAGTAAAAGGGTAAGTGTATACATATGAGTGGTCCACCTTCTCAAAAGTCACCCTCTCATAGCTAGTAGGGGCGTGTACTTCAATGTCTTCACCCCATATACAATCTTGTTTAACCTTGGTGAGGTGAGCAATTTGAATTGAGGATGCATAGTCACCAGCCCGTTTGCCACGGTCCCCGATTTTCCTCGTCGACAGGGTCCAAGGACGTAGGTCTTTGTCAAAAGATTGTTTATTTGGAAGAATTTGATTGACATTAGGTTCAATTGTGTCATGTCTCCTTCTTGATTTTGTCTTTTTGGATTTTTCCTCTTCGAAGAAAGGTTTGCAGTCAGAAAGAGAAAGTGAATTTCTACGACAAACAGGCGGAGCATCTTGATGTGGAGAAGAAGGTACATGCATGATGGATACAGTGGACGACTGTTAAAATGATTAAGAAAATATTTTTTATATGAAATTTCAATAAAGATATGAAGATATGAAGGTTAGGGTTTCACAAAGTCACAAAGGTGATTTGATGTGAGGTAGAACGAAGTGTAGAAGAAGCTTATATAAAAAAAAATTATGTATAATTTATATTCAACGTGTCACATCCAATAGGGTAGTGTCACGTGTCAAAATGACATGACATATCCAAATCAGTTGTGACTAAATGTATCGCATGTAGAAATGATATGTTTTGTTCAACCAAATGTGACCTCTTGACTACTTTAATCAAATTTGTTAGCAATTCAATTCAATCAATCAAATTAAATTAAAAAAGGTGAAATTTAATCACAAGTCTTTCCTGTTAAATTCTAAATAGTGTTTCTTATAATTCAGAAAAACACCATAATTCAAATAAAATTCAAAGGTAGCTCGTATATCAAACACCACAAATATCTTTTACAAGTTGGGATCATTCAAGTGTTTCAAACATCTTAATATCTAGACTAAATTCAAAATTAAGCTCAAAGAACTCTTAATTTATTTCAAGATACACCACCTACACAGATTTTGGTTTGAATTTTGTTTCCTTAATTACTGAGACTAACATATTAGAAATTACATTAAAGATTTTTGTATGATAATGAACATATTTTAGAAAAGTTCAATTACTTATAGGTAGATTAGTTAAACTGTGTATTTAGTACTAGGATCTTAGTTGAAAGAAAAATTCTAATTAAGCTAATGATAAATGATTGCAAGTAACTGACTCATACTAAAAAAGTAATGAATTTGTCCAAAAGCAAAAAAGTAAAGTTTATGAAATCTAAAAAATCCAACACTAAATATTTTTGTACAAAATTAATAGTATTGCTTTTTACAAATTTTTGGACTCTTTTATTTTTTTTCTTATTTTGTTTTTAGTAAGGTTAATATCAAAATAATTTACTCTTATTTGGTATTAATGTTGTTACTTATGTCTTGAATTTTTTCCTTGTTTATTTTAGGAAATTCATAATTTCTATTGGTTGAGGAGACCCTTTGTCCTAATAGATTTGGAAATGGAAAATATTGTCCTTATAGGATTGGAAAAACATTTTTCTTATAGGTTTGGGACTACTTGAGATCTATATATAGGGTATGTAGTTGGGGATTCGAAAGCATTGTAAAATTTGTTCTCTTTCTTTTATAGTGAAAAACTCTCTCTGTTTTTACTAGGAGGGGTAGGCCTAGTCAAACCTCATTAAATCCTTATATTATTCTTATTTTCTATTTTCTTTGTTTGGATTTTGTGATAGCTAATCCATGATATTTCCGCAACAAGTAGTATCATAGGTTGGTTAGGGTTTCTAAACATAATCTAGGGTTAAGATGTCTCCATCATCCTCAACAAGTTTGAAATAGAGAAATTCGATGGGGTCTAATTCCAGTCTATGGAAGATTAGAATGAGATCATCTTTGGTGTTATAAGGGTTGTGGAAAGCTATTAAGGAGGATTTTCTAAAAGAGTTGAAATAATCAGAACAGGCAGACCTGAAAGAGAGGGCTTTGAATGCTATATTCATGATGTTACAGATAGCGTTCTCTAGGAAATTGCTGAACAGAAATCTGCAACAACGGCATGGAAGAAATTAGAAGATCCATACTCTAAGAAATTGCTTACAAATCACCTCTACTTGAAAATGAGGTTATACAATCTTTGTACGAATGAAGGTACACCGATCAAAACTCACCAGGATGAGACTAATCAATTATAATGGACTTGAAGAATGTAAATATCAAAATTGAAAGTGAAGATCAAGCCTTAATCATGTTATGTTCTTTATCAGTGTCTTATGATACTTTTGTTGATACATTGGTATATGGAAAATACAATATCTCACTTGATGATGTTAGGAGTTGAAGAAGAGATTTTTGAATAGTAGAACTGAGGGTGAATGTGTTGTGAGTAGGGGAAGAACATAACATACAAACTTTAATATTTAAAAAAGGTTTAACGTCACATCAAAATCTGGAGCAAGAAAACATAACTGCTATGAGTGCGGGGAGTAGGGTCATTACAAAAGAGAATGTCCTAAACAAAGGAGAAAAGGGGGAAGTAGAAAGTTGATTACTAAGAAAATATTATTGACACGGGAAATAATTCTGATAACGATTACTATGTAAGGGATGTTTGTGTTGTGAGTTCTCATCATAGGCAAAATTCTTGGGTTCTTGATTCTGGTGTAACTTTTCACATGTGTTCACACAAGAATTGGTTTGCAACTTACAAACAGATGAAAGAGAGTGTCTACCTAGGTGATGATAATTTATTAGAGGTAGAGAAGATTGGTAACATCAAATTAAGAATGTTCGATGACATTGTCAAAAATATTGAGTGTTGGTATGTTCCTCGAATGAAGAGAAATTTTATCGATCTATTGATTTTGGATTATCAAGGGTATAAGTATCAGTCAGAGAATGGAACACTTAAAGTATGTAAAGGATCTATGGTACTCATGAAGGGTAAGCTTCATTCTAGATTGCATTATCTACAAGCCATTATAGTTGAAGGGTAAGCTTCATTCTAGATTGTATTATCTACATGTCAATGTAGTTGAAGAGGAAGCAATAGTAGCATCTGGAAAAGTGATCTGAATTAGTCTCAATTGTGACTCTTACGACTTGATCATATGAGTGACAAAGGAATGCCTTTGTTAAACAAGCAGAATTTGTACAAAAATCAAGTTTTTGATTTTTGTGATCAATGTGTGCTTGGTACGCAAATAAGGGTAAAGTTCAGCAAAATGGCTATTCACAAGACCAAAGAAAGTTAGATTTCAGACTTGAAGGGTCCAAACAAAATTTCTTCCAAAAATAGTGCAAGGTTCTTTATGAATTTGATTAATGATTACTCAAGAATGGCATGAGTGTATTTTTTGAAAACAAAAAGATGAGGCATTTCAACATTTGTTAATTGAAAGACGATGATTGAAAGGTAAATAGAAAAAAAAGTTAAAAGCCTTTGAACTGACAATAGGTTGGAATTTTACAACTTGGATTTCAATAAGTTATGCAACGGAGATGACATAGTGAGACACCACATTTGTATTAGAACGCCATAACAAAATGATGTTGCAGAACGTATGAAAAGAACACTTTGTGATAGGGCACAAAGTATGCTTTAACACTCATGTTTTTGCAATGTGTTTTTGGCTGAAGTAATAAATACTACTTGTTATTTGGTCATTAGATCTCCACTACAACTATTGATTTCAAAACTTCTTTTGAGGTTTGGTCCAGTTTGCCTGATGATTATTCAAATTTAAGAATATTTGATTGTCTTGCTTATGCTAATGTGAGGGATGGAAAACTTGAACGAAGGGTAAAGAAGTGCATATTTCTAGGGTATGCAACTGGAGTGAAAGGTTACTGATTGTGGTGCATAGATCAAAAGACTTCAAAATTAATTATTAGTAGGGATGTGACATTCAATGAATAGGTCTCACAGGACCCTCATAAGGATTAAAGGCAATAGTAAAAATAGATCACAATGTTAGTGACCGCATATAGCTAGATGTGGAATTTCCACTAGCTCATGCCAATAATTTAGAAGTGGAGGAGGTGCAAGACATTAACCAAGAGGATAATGATGATTCACCTATCCAACCAGAATCATATAGAATTGCAATAGGTTGGAAAAAAGAGTGATCAACCAACCAAAAAGATTTGCAAACGTGGTTGATGAAAATCATTTTGGATATGCAAATTTTATAAAATTTATCTTATAAGTTGCCGACACCATAGATGTGTTTGAGCCTAATAGCTATAAAATAAGCAATTTCTAGTTCAACAACAAATTAATGGGTTGGTGCTATGGGTGAAGATATTGAGTCTCTTCAAAAGAATCAAACATGGAAGCTTGGTTCATTACCAAGGGGACAAAAGGTAGTCAAACATCATTTTATCCGGGATGTTGTGTCTAAAGGGGTTGTTAATGTGAAGAAAATGTCTACACATGATAATTAAGGAAATATGATGACAAATATAGTCCCGACCAGTAAGTTTAGGCATGTCTATACTTGATTGGTGTGAGTTGTATTCAGTAAGGCCTTTGGAGGGCTGAAGCAAGGCAGAGAGACATTATTTCAATTGATTAAAGGAATTCAAGACAAGGGGAAATTTTTTCAATTATGTCTTGAATTTTCCCCTTGTTTATATTAGGAAACTCAATTCCTATTGATTTAGGAGACCCCTTTTCCTAATAGATTCGGGAAAGGAAAATGTTGTCCTTATAAGATTGGGAAAACCTTTTTCTTATTGGTTTGAGACTACTTAAGATCTATATATAAGGTATGTAGTTTGTGATTCTAAAGAATTGTAAAACTTTTTCTCTTAGATTCATAGTGAAAAACTCTCTTTGCTTTTGCTGAGAAGAGTAGGCCTAGTTGAACCTCATTAAATCCTTGTGTTATTCTTTTGCTCTATTTTCTTTATTTGTGATTGTGTGTTAGTTAATCCACGACATTTTTGCAACAAATGTAAATGTAAAAAATACATATATTTTTATTACTAAACTACAGTAAGTAATCCAGCTAACAAATAACTAAAGTCCAAAAAGATTATCCAAAACCATAACAACCAATCACATTGTTATCACAATCTGAAAACTAAATATACTAGCCTACTTTTTTACAAGCCTTTGTGCTAAAACATCATTTATTATTGACGAGTCGGGGATTTTGACTTATTTAGGGCTTAATTTTCAAAGATTTAGTGTCTTCAATGCCCATTCTATGCTCATAACTGATGTTGAAATGTTATTTTGCAGCAATGAAGGCAAAACATCAAGGCAAGGACAATACAAGGCAAATAAGAGCAAAAAATTGAAAAATTTGAAGGAAAGCAAATCTGGTACTCGCCAAAGCCACTTGGCGAGTCGCCGAGTGGACCTTCAGCTTGCCCAAAGTTTCAATAGGCCATCCCATGGACATGTAACATTACAAAAATTCATAGACTTAACTAGGGCCTAACGTAAGGGTTCTAGAGCTTTACGTGGGGGTTGGAGTTGTAGAATTTACTTCCCATACTTATAATGAAGGGTTTAGAGGTTAAACATAAAGGTACGAATCCCCAAGGACCAACCAAAGGGGTCCTTGAGGAGGACCCCAAAACAGTCCCTAAAACTGCTAAAAAGGCCCACCTACGGATAAGACTCACACCCTGTAGGTGGACCCACGCCCCATGGGAAGTGGTCGTGGGTCAATGCCCATTTTGAATAGTTGCAGGACACCACCCACGAAGGACCATTACGGTCCGTAGACCCACCCACGGTCCGTGGATCGGGGTCTCGTGGGTGAGGCTGTTTGGAGATTAATTAGTTTAAGTTGGGGGTTAGTCCATAATTAATTAGGGGTTAAGTGGTGTCATTTATTTTGTAATTATTCCACCTATAAAAGCCTAATAGACCCCTAAACTAAATTAATTAAGTCATTCTTCCAAGACCCCAAATCAAACCCAATTCCCTCCAAGAAATCCTCTCTCTAGAAAAGTGAAGAAGAAGAAAAGAAGAAAGCTAGGTCAAATTCGTCCATTGTTGCAAGATTAGTAGGGATTTATATCCAAGGTATGTTACCTTATTCATCCATGGATTCATCCATCCATAGAGCCCCCTAGATTCCCCCAATTGCGAAGAAAGACCCCAATTCTAGCTAGGGTTTCTCCCTATGTTGTGAGTAGTGTTGAGTATGATTTCAATTGAGTGGATAGTACTTGTTTATGATTGAATTATGTTATTATGAAGATATTATATGTTTTCCATGGTTAACCCTAGTCTAAATTGATGAAATTGAATTATGTGGGTTTATGCCACGAAAGGTGAAATTGAAGACTTAGAGTTGATCTTCTAAAATTGATGATGTCTATAGTAATTGCTCATGAATGAAAGCTTGTGGCCATGAATTGAATTAGATTATAGCATATATGATGGATCATGACTAGTGAAGTTGAAGTTGAACCTTTATGATGAATTATGACTAGAATTACCTAGTAATGAAGAATGTGATTAGATGCCTTGTAATATAGATTCATAAGATGATTTTATGGTGTAGAGCTATTAAGAATGAAGACTCATAGTTATGAATTTTGATCACTAGGGTTTTGAGAGTAAATCTAATATGATGAATTATGTATGTTAAGGCTCCAAGAGTGAAGCTTATATGATAATGGTAGACTATTACATATAATGGTTATGGGAAGACTTTACCACCTAATCTACCTCATGAATGTTTGGATGCACAAAGTGATAGAATCACAAGGGTTAGAAGAATATCCATGTCCAGTGTTTGAACCCTAGGTGGGATGATTAAAAGTAAGGATTGAACCTCAAGGAGGTGAAGTATGAGATTAGGCTTGTAATAGTTAAACTACTTGAATTATGAGTATATCCATGTATAATGTAGTCATTCTATATGTGTTCATTTAATGTGAGCTTTGACCCTAGAAAGAGGCAAGATATGATAGTATGCATGATTTATGAAGTTTAGTACATGCTTTAGAAACACTTTGAGAATAAAGTGAATATGCTTATGATCTAGTTGTTTTATTGTAGAAAAAGTTGTCCTAATATACACACTTAGGCATGATTATGATATGATATGAAAGGTTAGTCACATATAGTGATTCTAAGGTTGGAAGACTAGTCTCACCTAATGAATCTATGAGCTTTAGTATGAGTTATGTTGGATTGAGTGTCAAGACATTCTTCCATAATTATGAACAAAAGTCAAGACTTAATATGAACTCAAATGGGAATTATTCTTAGCACCGAAAGGATATTGATATGAGATAGTAGCCCTCGCGTTAGTAGAGGCCGGGTTTCTAGTAGTCATCTCTTGAGATAGGAGTTCTCACATTAGTAGCGGTCGGGTTCCTAGGAGCAATCTCATGGGATGGAAGTCCTCATGATAGTAAAGGTCGGGTTTCTAGAAGCAATCCCTTTATCCCATTAACTACGTGCCCCCGTAGGTTACTTAGCTATTAGATCCACCTAAGCTAAGAGTTTGGTTCTAACTTAGGCAAGTTAGACAACCCCTTTTAGGTGTGGAGTAGACACCGAATTCCATGTTAAGCTCACATGGTCTAAGTCGGTTAAGGCTAATTCCTACAATAAGAATATGAATTATGAACTATGGTTACTTAATAAGATTTACTTAGTATGGATGAGAGTATGGGATCTTATTCATGCATTGCACAAGTATGCTTTGAAGGTATCTATGGTGTGTTCCTTTTATGTTATGATGACATGTGAAATGAATATAGTTATGGTTTATACTTATGATGTATGTTTGATGGATTGTTTCCTTAGTTGCCTTCTATGATATGATTGTCTAAAGGTGATAGGATCCATTGTCTATGAGAGGTAAGTTAAAGGATAAGATCAAATATGATGAAGAGGTATGAGGGCCTAAGAGTGATATTTAGCCTAGATGGGATTATGGGGTCTCATCTATGCATTACACAAGTATAACTTGAAGGTTACTTATGAAGTTTCTCCTATGTTAAGAGGAAATGAGTATGGACTAAGTTAATGAATAGGTGGTATGTCCCCATGTTGTTGGAGTATGCCTTATGTTGACTTATGCTCATATTATGCCTATGTTGAAGATTATGCTTATGATTATGTTATTGTCTCTTATGCTTATGGCTTATGTTGACTAACCCTTGTGTTATGCTCTTATGATGTTATGCTAGCTAACATATTTAGTACATTTTTTACTAACGCATATTTTGCCTACATTCTTATCAAATGTAGGGTTCAAGATTTGAGTTCCATTCTTGAGGATAGGGTTTTAAGGAGCAAGGAGTTGAAGACTTGGTGAGTCCTCATAGTTTCGAGGACAAAGACATTATTTTCCTTTATGTCTTTTATTTTCATGTTTTGAGACTATTGTATGGGCTTCGCCCCAAGAGTTATTCAATTATTGTATTAGATGGTTTGAGACAAAAGTGTAGTACGACTTCCGCTTGCTTTTATAAAGACTTTGATTGTATGAAAAATGTTTTAAAATTTCTGCAATGTTCTAGTATCTTATGTGATGATATGCTAAGGGCTTGTATGAGACCCCTTCAGGGTCAAGTACGCCATGCTACATCTCGGGTGTACCCCTGGGTCATAACAAGACAAGACCAACTCGGCGAGCAAATTAATGGTTTGGCGACGCATCGAATGGATTAGCGATGTTGATCTCGATCGCCAAAAGTTACAAAAAAAAATGTTGAAATGTCAAGCTAAGAAGGCGATAAAAGGGAGCACTCAGTGTATCACCGACCAAGTCAGCGGATTCCAACTTCATTCGCCGAGTGACTCCGAGGCTGAAATTCTACGAACGTATAAATGTAATTTTTAAAAGAAGAAAAGGAGTTCCCACATTGTCCAGTTCTGGGTTTTTTATCTTGAACATTCTAAACATTGTTCTTATATTTTTTTGAGTAGATATTTAATGTTTGTTTGATTTTTAGCTTAAATTTGAGCATTTGAGACTTGTGGATCGTTGCCCAACCTGATGGAAGACATAGTTGATAACGATTTCTTGTTCTTTATTATGTTTGGCTAAAACCCCCATTTTTGGGGGTGTAATTATGTAGTTGGATGCATTAATTAGCTAATGGGTGTTGTTAATTACTGATTTTATTGTTGAATTGAAGTGGGTTTAATTATTAGTTTGTGGTTTAATTAAGGAATTATAGTTGGAAATGCAGTTCTAGCCTAGTACTCTATACTTGCTTGAGAAAGAAGTGTTAGAGTTAAATTATTAACTGATGAGTGTAGTGATTGTGTTGTTACGAATCAAGCTTGAGAAAGTGGGTTTGAATGCAATCCTACAAATCTAGGTTGAAAAAGTATATTGTTTACGATTATGGGTTGTTAATATGTTTTGTGCTTGTTTAGGTTCAAAAGAACTCCCTTGATTCGTGATAGTTGATTGAGAAATGGCTATTGCACCCAAGACCTAGCCTACCCACCGATATTCAACGACTTTGAGTAATTAGTAATCGCCCATTACGTGAAATTAGCATTCAATTTATCACACTCCCAAGAAATCCTCTCTACTTGTTTACTTACAGTTATTTGTAATTGTTAATTGGTTACCCAAATCCCCGCCCTCATTTGACATTACTTGTCAAAACCTTGTTATTTACTTTATTGTTGCGAAAATGTCTACATCTACAAACGATTAGAACACTATTTTACTTCTTAATCGAATTATTTATTGTATCACTCTGTGTGGGATCGACCCCAACTCTTAGTTAGGTTTATACTTGTTAGCGACCACCTACACTTAGAATCAAATGAAGTGTAGTTGAGAGTTATCAATTGTATTTTATCTTTAATGACTATTGGGGCTCTCACATTACTTATGTAATCTCTTTTTATTACTATCCATTACTTATGTTTGTCTTCAAAAGTTCTCTAATTTCTCTCCATCCACATTATATAAGCATATTTAGTGTAAATCCATATGAGCATCTGCGTATGATGTGTCTTGCCTTTTTATTTTCTGGATAATACACACTAGATGTTGTTCTTATGTAGTAGCTCGATATGTTGTTATGTTCATTCAATTGAGTAGTCTATGGAACATGCAGGATGCAAACAAATGGTTTGTCGACTCTAACTCTCTCTCAAAGAGTTTACACATGTGGTCAACCTCTACTATCCATCTAGTTAATCTATCAATTGTCAGTAGTCTATTTTGCAGTTGCATCTAAAGTGTGAATTTATCACGATCCAAAATGACCGTAATGACACTTGTCTTATTCCACCAAGACAATTTAGCCTAATTTCAAACATAACACTTCATATAACACATGAAACGAATAATAGCACTCCACCATTACAGGTCACGAATACAAGGTATCATATTCACCAATAACAAGTTTCACAATAAACACCCACAAGTTCACAAATGATAATAATGTGCAATGCAATGAAATGAAATGTCAAATATAGTGATGTTTGTCTGTTCTACGATGCACATCCATTGAATATCAAGTTGGAACCCATGGGAGATGCACAAGGTCCATGCAACCCCTATAATCATATTCCATCGGCATCACCAAGACCATTTCCCATTGGTAACGCCAAAACTAATTCCCATCGGCATCACCAGAAACATTTCCCATCGACATAATCATCACAGTGTTTCAAAACTAATGCAAATAGGAATGTTCACACAAATAATGGGAAATTGAAAATTCCATATCAATACACAATACATGTCCATACAACCATGATACAATACCAATAATTAGTCTATATAATCCATCAAATCATTCAAAACACATCACACATCAATTTACTATCAAGTTGTATTTTTATTACTTTCTTATCAATGGAATCATTCCCTAAGACATGTAACTACAAATATCAAACCTTTCACAAAATCACATTACTCCTCAACACACATAAGAAGGAAATAAAGATTCTATATACTTAAAAAAGGTTAAGAAATCTATTTACCTCAAACAAACAATCAATCACTCCGGCACTTGAGATTTCTCTTTCCATTGGGCCTCAAAGTCAACACAATCTATTTAATAAGTAATCACAATAAGAATTCGAAACAAATAACACCTATATTAAGAATTTTAGAATACGAGGTCACATCGACCCAAAACCCATTTCCATAAATAAAGGATAAATCTACAAATTTGTACAAAAATATGTTATACAAAGAACTCAGAAGTCACCCGTGAAAAGAAATTCAGAAATGGAGTTGAATTGAATCTTAAATCACCATTTTTCAAAAATGATTGAGTTCTTGAAAATTCCCTGAATTCGCAATTCAAAAACAAGATTTGGATGTTTAAACTCATAAACAATCATCGGGAAAAAAGGTTTATCTCAAAATTCACTTTAAAATCACCTTAATCGAGCTTCTAGGGTTCAACAGTGGAGGAAATAGGAAGAAATCACAATTTTTGAAAAATAAGACAGTGTCAGTCATTTACTCTCTGTATATATGGACCCTGTCCTTGAATGCGGAGGTCGGCATTCACTAATTCTCTGCGAATGCGGCCCTTCCCTGTTAACGTAGAGATCTTCCTGCTGACCCTACTTAAACATGGCCCAAACCCTACGAACACAAAGGTCACTAGACACCAGCAACAACAAACATATCAAGACATAAAAATTCACTGAAAGGACCCTCGAGATTCATTCAAAAACCCATACACACAAACCAAATATGCTACTCAACTAAATTTGATGTTTTAGACTCAATAGAACCATCAAAACACGAATTCAGGGTCTCTTTAGCCTGAAACTCTTAAATGTCCCAACAAACTAACTTAACACTCAAAATACCAAATTTCCCTAAGAACTTTTAAAAAATCAACCAAGACCTTACATAGGCCCAAAAATCATCCTCGGAATCCAATGAAACCATTGGAAATCAACTCTAAATATTTGAACACTGAATGTTGACCACAATCATCTCTTGACCTAAATTCACATGATCTTCCAACTCAAGGGCTCAAATCTACAAAACAACTCCAAATTAGAAAATACAGCACTGTGAGACCAAATTCAATATTTCGGAGTTGATGTAACTAATGATATTCCATTCCAAGACTCAAAACTCTGATTGTTAAAAAGACCACTCTTAACAACTTTAAACCTTTTAAAACTCAAAACTTCCAAAAATCAAAACTTTTCAATCAAATTATAAAACAACTTCACAAACGGATAAAAAATGACTCAAGACAACTAGCAGAAGGGATAAAATAGTAATTTTATGAAAAAATTCTAAAAATGACATTCCGTGTCATTACATTATACACCACTAAAAATCATGTTCATCCTGGAACATAAAGTAAAAGAAAGTACTTGAAACTTCAAAAAATAAAGGATATCTGGCAAGCAAGTCGATCTTCGTCTCCCAAGTCACCTCACAAACTGAACGGTGCTTCCATTGCACCTTCACTAAATAAATCTCCTTGGTCCTAAGATTTTGAAAATGCCTATCCAAGATAGTTATAGGCTCCTCCTCGAATGGCAAGTCTGGACCCATCATGCACATACTTCTGAAGCAAATAGACATGGAAAATAGGATGCACATTTGAAAAGCTAGGTGACAAGGCTAACTTTGTCACAATCCAAAGTACACCCTAGACGTGACATGATGTATAAGACCCCTAGAGGCCCTACACAAGCCACTTATCATACATCATACAAGATAATAAAAATAAAGCATTTTAAAAGTAGCATTTTATATAAAAGAGTTTCACGACAAGTAGCGGAAGTCTAATAATAGTGTCAATAAGCCATCTTATACATCATAAGAAAATTGATTGGGACGTAACCCATACATCACATAAAAAGTCTAAAAATGAAGCTATAAAAGTGACACCGTCTTCGAATGTATGAGGACATGCCAATTCTTCAAATCTCTAATGCAATCAACTAGCCACGATCGGTAGGAGAAGAGTCGTCAAGCCCTACATTAGTGAAACAATGTAGGCACAAGTATGCATTAGTATATGGAATGTACTAAGTATAAGGGGAATGCAATAAAACACGAGAAGTGATCATAAGGGGACATAATCCAAAATATGAAATGCATGACCAAGTTAAAACATAGTAAAATCATTTAAGAAGATTCATAAAGCATGAACATGGCCAATAAATCTTTAAATCATAAAGGAAGCTTCATAAAACATTATTAATTAATTTAGTTCGTTTTGTGGGAAGTTTACCATTAACCGACATATAGACCATGTGAGCTATAACATGGAATCCAGTGTCTGCCCGACACCATAAATGGGTGTCCTCACTTGACAAGGTAAGGATATGATGCTAAAATAGATCCACTAGCTAATGTCTATCTAAGACAACGATTCTATGGTGACACATAATTATGGGACATGGGTATTCGCCGCTAGTCCACTCGGTGCTAAGCATAAATTCCACGGAATAGTCATTAATATTATTCATTTTACAATTTATGGTAAAGTACAATTAAGATACTAATCCAACCTAGAAGTATCATATGATATCTCCGTAGACCATGCGTGAGAAAATCTTTCACCATCCATGATCTTTTCATAATAGCTTTTTAAGGCTCATAGTCATTAACTTCACGCTAGAAATGCCCTACTACTAATGGAAATAGTTTTGAAAGTGTGATCTATAATCATTGATGGCATATCCAGATACCATAATAATCAAGACCTAATTTAGAAAAAAAAACCTAAAAAACATTGAGGGCAAATCTAGATGTCATTCATGTCAGGTGGCCAAGCTTCATAGAACATATAGATACCTTCATCTACAAGCTTACATAAGTAATACACATTTATTTCATGAAAATATGCATGATTTCTTAAAAATATATTCATAGATTCTAGATTTGGCCAATAATCAACGAAACTAATATATGACTAGTAGGTGTTCCTACGGACTGTACATGCTAATAGAAAAACCAACTTCAAGATTAAAATTTCACTAAGTTTGGGGGTCACCTACGAGACCTACCTACGACTCGTCAAAGGAATGACAGACTGTCCTGTTGAACCATCAAAAGGGTACTGAGTCTTGTTTTTGAAAAAATTATTTCCCCTACCTACGATTGCCACCTACAGCCCGTGAAAGCTTCTACAGTTTGTAGATGGGATCCGTAGATACAAACTTCAGTCTAAAAGTTTACTTTCTTCCTTTCCAAATATGAGGTGTTACAATATCTCCCACCTTGGGAACATTCATCCTCGAATGGGACTCAAACTAGCATGGATAGAGTGGGAGAGAAACGGACAACCCAAGATGAATGTAATTTCATCAAAATGCACACATCGAAGGAAGAATATCAACTTCAAGCTAAAACATACATCTAAAACATATTTTATCAAACATATTTGCAAATCATATACAAATGCAAATCATTATGAATCAAGCAGTCAAGCTAAATCATATCTTTTAAAAATCAAGTTTTTCATGAGCATGCATGCATGAGGAAACATAAGAATGACTAAAACACAAGAATCCTAAAGAGGGAACCATGAGGGGCTTATCCCTCAAGCTAGACCAAAAGATACAAGAATATAAAATAGGGATACTAAGATGCCATATCGGCTCCGACCTTTCACATACCAAACCATAGCAAAGAACCCTTCCAACAACTTAAATAGTTCTACACACACCCAACATGAAGCACATTATCTCTCCGTTGGGCATAAACCTCTCTAGTCTTTTCGAATCCATCTCCCTTAACCCAAGCATAGCACCGAAGTCTTAACAACTATGGAACCATTGTTACGTACAAGTAAATGCTTAAGGAATTTCCACCAAGATTTCAAGGTCAATTTCAAACACAATTACCATACATGGATTCTTACCTTAGTCAATGAAGCATCCAATATCAAGCAATGCATAACCACAGTCTAAAAGACCATAACTTATCAATTACCACATCTGGGAACCCTCGTGATCTTGTCGAGTCTGAAGAGCATTAACCTATTCTATTTTTTACCACCACTAAGACCTGAAGAAGGGTATGGTTGAGCCCATCGATGATTATCTCCCTTATTTTTAGCAACCGTAGGACAATTCCTTATCTTATGATCCATTTTCCACAACCAAAACATGCATTAGACCTGGCTAGACACTCACACCTATGTATTTTTCCTCACTCTCGACACTCAGATCCCATTTTCTCACTAGAACTATTACCTTGAGAACTATTAACTCCACCGGATCTTGAATGTGAGAAATCACTATTATCCCTTTTTTTCCCTCTTTGAATAGCTATTGTTATCCTTAAGCTTCTCATCTTCTATATGTTGTGCATGAACTATCAAACAGGAGACATCCATCTCCTTGATAAGCATAGCAGTTAGGCATTCTTTGACCACCAAGTTGGAAGCACCCGACACTAACTTACTCATCCTTGCCCTTAGATTAGAAATCTTTAGTTGGAGCGTATTTGGATAATTGCATGAATTTCAAAGCATACTCTTTCACACTCATATTCCCTTGATGGAGGTTAATGAACTCAAGTACCTTTGTCTCCCTCATCTCAAAGGGAAAGAACCTATCAAGAAAAGCAACCTTAAATTTCTCTCAATCAATAGAATCCGCATCTATTACCCTTTCTTCCTTTCATTGGTTAAACCAAACTTGAGCAACACCCTTGAATTGATAAGCGGACAATTTTGCCTTATCTACCGAATTGATACCCATGATTCCCACTATCTTATAAACCTCATCGATAAACTCTTGAGGATTTTCCTCAACTGTAGACCCATGAAATTTTGGAGGATTTAATCTAGTAAATTTCCTCACCCTTGTTGTCGTCATACCCACCCTTGTGTTCACGGGAGGCACAACCTCTCTATTTGCTTGAGTCGTCATAGCTTGGGCCAATGTATGAAATGTGGCTCAAAACTCATCGTTACTCACTTTCTCGGTCAAAGGGTCAACCGAAACTTGGGGAACCTCGAGCTCGATATTTTATGAACATTCCTTCTCACGGGATTCTTTCGTGGAGGCATATTATGAAAAACATAAACAAGGGTTAGGAGAGAAGGACCTTTATAGAGGTAAACTCTATGGCACAACTTTATAGTAATAAAAGAAGTGAAGTTTCTTATTTTACAGCCTCTCATTCATAAATGTGGCGCACTTCACACTCATGAACAAGACTCTACTCGACGTGGCTTATGAGATCTGAATATTAAGTTTGTCACGACCCAAAGTACATCCTAGACATGACATGGCGTATAAGACCTCGAGAGGCCCTACACAAACCCTACATCATACAAAATAATAGAAACAAAACAATTTAAAAGTAGCATTTCATATAAAAGAGTTTGACGAAAAGTAGTGAAAGTCTAACAATTGTCTCAACAAGTCATCTAATAGATCATAAGGAAAGTAATTGGGATGTAATCCATACATCACATACAAAGTCTGAAAAATGAAAACAACATAAAGCTATAAAAGTGACATTTTCCTCGAATGTATGAGGACTCACCAAGTCTTTAAATCTCTAATGCAATTTACTAGCCATGAACAGAAGGAGAAGAGTCGACAAGCCCTATATCAGTGAAACAATGTAGGCAGAAGTATGCATTAGTATATGGAATGTACTAAGTATGAGGGGAATGCAATAAAATATGAGACGTTATCATAATAGGATATAATTCAAAACATAAAATGCATGACCAAGTTAAGATTCATAAATCATGAACATGGTCAAAGCATCTTTAAATCATAAAGAGAGATTCATAAAACATTAGTAATTAATGTAGGTTGTTTTGTGGGAAGTTTACCATTAACCGACATATTGACCATGCGAGCTATAATATGGAATCCAGTGTCAGCCCCACACTGAAAAGGGGTGTCCTCACTTTCCAAGGTAAGGATATGATGCCAAAGTGGATCCACTAGTGTATGTCTATCTATGACAATCATCATATGGTGGCAGGTAGTTATGGGGAATGGGTATTCACTGCTAGTCCACTCGGTGCTAAGCATAAATCCCATAAAATAGTCATTAATATTATTCATTTTATTATCCATGGAAAAGTACAATTAAGATACTAATCCAAGATAGAAGCATCATAGGATGGCTCCTTAGACTAGTCATGAGAAAACCTTTAACCATCCAAGATCTTTTCATAATAGCTTTTTAAAGCTCAAAGTCATTAACTTCATGCTAGAAATGTCCTACTATTAATGGGAATAGTTTTGAAAGTGTGATCTATAATCGTTAATGGCATATCCGGATACCATACTACTCAAGATTTAATTTAGGAAAATTAGCCCAAAAAGCATTGAGGGAAAATCTAGATGGCATTCATGTCATGTGGTCAAGCTTCATAGAACATATAGATACCTTCATCTATAAGCTTACATAAGTCATACACATACATTTCATGAAAACATGCATGATTTCATAAAAAAATATATTCATAGATTCAAGTTTCTTCATAAATTCATGTAAAATAAGGTTCATAGTTAAATTCATAGATCAATGCATGGGTTCACATGGAATTAGTTGAAAATGATGTAATTAGGTCCAAATCATCAATATAAAATCATAATAAAGAAATTGAATCCATACAAATCAAACCCGTGAGGAATTGAATAAAAATATTATTAATTTTGGGAAATTTAATTGGAAATTTGAAGGAACTTTGGGACTCAATGCATGATTGGAACTCACTGATGAACTCCCTACATACCTTGATTAAATCTCTAATCAATGATGAAGAAAGGAGACTTGAACTTGAAGAAACCTAGCATCTTCTTCCTTGATCAAGAGAGAGTATTTTTTAAGAGACTTCAGAAATTTGAGAGAATAAATAAGTTGGGGGAAATTTATAAGGGTAAAAAGTATTTATACGCTTAGATTTAGGGGTAAAAAGACTTAGTATAAGGTTAAACCAATTAGGGAAACGACCCAAAAGCCATTTTAAAAAAATTGCCGACCACCATCTATGGTGGGACTTACGGTCCGTAGGTCCTTCTACGAGCCGTACTGGTCAACCGTGGAAAGTGATCAGAGACTCTAGATTTTGCCAACGATCGACGGAACCCATGTACGGCTCATAGGTCTTTCTACAGACCGTACATGCTAACCGTAGAAACCAACGTTAAGCTTTAAAATTTCACTAACTTTGGGGGTCACCTACGAGACCTACCTACGACTCGTTAAAGGAACAACGGCCCATCCTGTTGAACCTTTAAAAGGGTACTGGAATTTTATTTTGAAAAACTTATTTCCCCTACCTACAGCTGCCACCTACATAGAAGCTTCTAAGGTTCATATATGGAATCCGTAGAAACAAACTTCAGTCAAAAAGTTTACTTTCTTCCTTTCCAAATCTAAGGTGTTACAAACTTATAGGTTACCTCTCCAATCCACCTCAAAATCTCAAAATGACCAATGAATTTGTTAAGCTTTTCCGTCTTTCAAAATCTCATCACACCTTTCATGGGTGACACTCTGATCCAAATATGATCACCCTCCATCAACTCCAGATCTTAAACCCTTTTATCTGCGTAATTCTTTTATCCACTCTAAGTTGTCAACAACCTACACTTAATCAAACGGACCTGCTCCATAGAATATCTAAGAAAGTTTGTATCTAATGAATCCATCTCATTTGTATAAGACCAAACTATCATAGATCTACACATTCTCCCATACAATACTTCAAATGGGGCCATCTGGATATTGGAATGGCAGATGTTATTGTAGGCAAACTATGGTAGGACAATAATGATCCCAACAAGCACCAAAGTCAATCACACATATTCAAAGCATATCTTCTAACACTTGAATAGTCCACTCAAAGGGCAAAGAGTTGTACTCATGTTCAGCCAAGTACCCAAACCATGTTGTAAGGACAGTGAGAAGTGAACAACAAACCTCGATCAGAAACAATAGAAATAAACACTCCATGTAGCCAGACTATCTAACTAATGTAGAGTCGAGGTAACTTCTCTATCATTTACTAAACTCGGATAAAATCGGCGGACTTGGACAACCTATCAAAAACCACCCAAATAGAATCATAAACACCCACGTTGGTAGGCAATCCCACAACATCATGGTGATACATTCCCACTTCCAAGTAGGAATGGGTAATCCTTTGAGAGCGAGAAAGTAGAAATAGGCTTCATACCCGACTCTTATTTAATAGAAAAAATAATATTCCTATCGGGAGAAACACCAGAAAAATCAGTAGGGAATACATCTGGAAAATCATGAGCCACACGAATGGTCTCACAAGGAGGTGACTCAACACTAGTGTCCCGGATGAAGGTTAGGTAAGAGAAAAACCCTCTACCTACCAATCGTTGAGCATATAGGAAGAAAATGACCTTAGTAGGGTAAAAACCATTAGCACCCTTCCACTCAACCTTTAGAACACAAAACACCGCTAAGGTCACAGTCTTAGAATTACAATCAATAATAGCATGATAAGAAGAGAGTCAATCCATACCCAATATAACATTGAAGGCTATCATACCCAGAATACTCAAGTATACCCAAGTGTCATACCCCTCCAAAGAAATAAGACAAGAACGATACACTCGATCCATCATTAAGGGATCATACATTGATGTAGTAACACAAATAGGTACAAACATGCACACATTAAATCAAACCCAATAGCAAAGTAGGTAAACATATCAAATGCAAATTGATGATAAATTAGGATGATATATGTGTTAACTGCATCAAAAGCCTTAAGCTCAAGTCTCCCAATAAATGCATAACACTGACCCTCTTTGCCACCTCCAACCTAGGTTGTACCTCTACCCCTACTCTGTTATGATATAATACCACTACTAGAAGTCCGACAACCTTTGCCTGACTGAAGTCTGCCCCAACCCCTAGTCGGAGGTGCTGGTCCTCTAGCGAGAGTAGAATAAGTAGATTGGGACCCTATTTGAGTCTACATAAGGCCTGCCATAACAAGTGATCAGAGTCCCCACAACCATAACAAGATCTCGGAGTAGAGGACAACTGTGAGGGACCAAATGAACATCTATAACTGCCCCATCTTGCAAATCATTGATATGAACTATATGAACTCTGACTTGCACTATAAGACCCATGAAGTGTCTGACCATTCTTGAAGGTCAACATAGCAGCATGACTTGGTCCTCAACGTTGAAAAGAACCACTTTCTCTATATAACCCCCATACTTTCATATGAGGCACCAGAAAATTGATTGGATGTATGGGCCCTCTTAGAGTCACCAAACACACACACTTTCTCTCTCTGTAAACTCCACATCCTTAGCAACACTCACACTAGACTTGAAGAAATCCCCCTCACAGGCTGATCTAAACATGTCTAGGATGATGGAATAAGTCAAACCTCTCACGAATCAGTGGGTCCTCTCAACCTCATCATGAATAATGGCTAGAACATGTCTAGATAACTAACAGAGTCGAGTCTCATACTCGGTAACCATAAGGCTATCCGACCTCAGACTCTTAAATCTCAATCGACTCTCCTTTCTTACGCTTTAAAGTACAAATCGATCATAAAAGGCACTGACAAATATATCCAATGTCCAACTGGCAAAGACCCCGAATATACCCTATACCACTCTCTTGTTGGCCCATGTAACTGGAGTGTAGCATACCAGACTCCATGCGACTCATCTAACCCCATAGTCTCTAAAAACTCTATGTAAGTGGTCAAAAGCTCATGAGTGTCCTCGCTCTTTCCACCCTGAAACTGGGGTGGATCTATCTTCATTAACCTCTAGTTACTATATTACTCATCCTTTATCAAAACCACTAAGGGAGCATCGTGGACCCCAAATACCGATAGAGGAACAACCTCCACAACAGGACCTATTCTTGGCCGCCCCACCGAATCCTAAACCACTGGAATTTGCATTACTCTTGAGTCTTGGGTCTGAGTTTGCACTCTAGTATGTGAGCCTTGTGGTGTGCTTGTCGCACCACCACTTTGAGTAAAACTCTCAAGTACACCCAATATTCTCAATAGCATCTTTTCGCACCAGCACTTTAAGTAAAACTCTCAAGTACACCCAATATTCACAATAATGTATCATGAATCAATGGTGCACCTGCATACACTAGAATAACTTGGTCATGTCCCACATCAATCTCTAGCTCTGGAGACATCCCTACTACGGTCTTTTACCGGTGCCACTCCACGGGCATGACCTCTAGCTGGTGCTACTCCACGGGCACGAAACTTGAGCTCTACCCCTACCCCTACCCCTAACTAGGATCTCAACTCGTGGATTGCCTCCAATCCACTACTATTAATAGAAGACCTAGTTCTCACCATCTTCCAAAAGAACACGCTACAACTCAGTAAAAGCAAAAAGAAGTTTCCAAACAACTTTCATAGCCTCTCGAATATAAGTATAGACGTCTTTGTACTGATCCTTGAGACTCTACTAAAATTGGCTTGTGTATATGTGAGACCTACAAACCTAGGGCTCTAATACCATTTGTCACGACCCAAAAATGACCCTAATGACACTTGTCTCATCTCACCAAGATAGGATAGTCTAAACCCAAACTTTACAAATCAATGCAGAAGTAAAATAAAAAGAAAGTCTAACACAATTTAATAATGTGGATAACATAACCAAACTTAATTAAACCCCCACAAGCCTCTAATATATTACAACATATTTGAAACAAAAATACAAGTCTGAATGTCATTGTTTCTATAATAGAACAACATCATAATAAAGGAGTAAGAGGTGTTCGCCAAACAGATGTGTAGCTACCTCTCTAAACCTCCACAATAAGCCTCTAATGTAGAAGAGAAGAAGGAGAATCACAATGATCTGGGCTCGTAAGCTACACAAGTGTAGAAGAAAATAAATTAGTACCAACAAACACGGTACTTAGCAAGCAAGCCACTAACTCAAGGTAAAATAATATAGAATACATGTACCACTCCAATCAAACCTCCAACACTACAAACTTCACAAAATTAGCTCAACCTAACAGTTGACACTTCATATAGCACAAAGCACGAATAACAAACACTCAAACGTTACAAGTCATCAATACAAGGTATCATATTAACTAATCACAAGTTTCACAATAGACACCCATAAGTCACAAATGTTAATAATGTGTAATGCAATAAAATGAAATGTCAAATATATTGATGCATGTTGTCCTATGAGACACATCCACTGAATATCATGACGGAATCCATTGGGGACGCACAAGGTCCATGTACATTTGAAACAATTTCTCATCGACATAATCATCAATCATCAGAACCATTTTCCATTGACATCACTGGAACTATTTCTCATCGACATAATAATCAATCATCGGAACCATTTTCCATCGGCATCACTGGAACCATTTCTCATCGGTTTAATCATCACAATAGATCTCATCACAATATTTTAGAACCAATACAAATAGGTATTTTCACACAAATAATGAGAAAATGGCAATTCCATATCAATACACAGTCCATGTCAATACATCAATGATACAACACCAATAATAAGTCAATATTATCCCTAAAATCATCCACAACACATCCATTACAATAAAAAGAGCTTTTAGTGGCAATAAATATATACATTAACAAAGAGTGATAAAATATTCACTAACTTTAGTTAATTGACGTTGGATCTAGTGTCTCTATAGGCTTTAGGGACACTTACAAAGAGTGTTAAAAGTATATTTTAGCGATAATTAAGCTAATGCCATTAATTAATTGTTGATAAAAATCATTTTTTATGTAGTGATCACACATTAATATACTATCAAGTTGCATTTTTATTACCCTTTTTTTTTATCATTAGAATCATTCCCTAAGTCATATAACCACAAATATCAAAACTTTTATCGAATCTCGTTACTCCACAACATACACAAGAAGAAAATACGAGATTTTATAAACTTAACAAAGTTTAAGAAATCCATTTGTCTCAAACAAACAATCAATCATTTATTGCCCGTAGACCTTATGCGCAAATGCGGAGGTGGACATTCACTAATTCTTCACAAATGCGGCCCTTCCCTAGGAACGTGGAGGTCTACCTAAAGACCATTCATGAACGCGGCCCAAACCCTATGAACACGAAGGTCACCAAACAGCAACAACAACACAAACACATCAAGGCATAAAAATTCACTGAATAGACCCTCAGGATTCATTCAGAATCCCGTACACACAAACCAAATACGTTACCCAACTGAATTTTATATACCAGACTCAATGGATCATAGAAACATGAATCCAAGGTCTCCTTGATCCAAAATTCATTAAAATTGAAATAAATAAACTTAATGCTTAAAAATACCAAACTACCCTTGGAACCTTTTGAGAAATTAACCAAGACCTCACCTAGGTTTAAAATCCTCCCCCGAATTCAATGAAACTGTCAAAATTTTGATCCGAGCATCTGAACTCTAAATATTGACCAAAGTCAATTATTGGCCTTAATTCACATAATCTTCCAACTCAAGGGCTCAAATCCATGAAATATCTTTAAATCATAAAACAATAACACTCCTAGACCAAATTCCATATTCTTGAATTGATGAAACTCACACGATTCTATTACTAAACTCAAAACTCTAATTGTTAACAAAACCCACTTTTAAAAACTTTAAATCTTTTAAAACCCAAAACTTCCAAAAATAAAACTTTTCAATCAGATTATTAATCCAACTTTACAAACTGATCAAAAATGTTTCGAGGAAATTATCAAGAGGGGTAAATGGTAATTTTATAAAATTTTCCAAAAATGACCTTTTGAAACATTACAGAGTCTAGATTTAGATATTGCTACAGTTGGAAACGTCATACCTTTCCAAGGAACTCTATCTCTCTCCCCAATAAAGTGTAAGTAAATTATCTTGATGGCAACTTTACTTTGTCCAATAAGTTGAGTTTTTTCTAGTAAGCTTCTGGCTGATATAATCTTCTTAACTATCTAAGATGTTTGTTGTGGTAGTCTAGATGATATGATTTGATGGTTATTGATGTAAAATATATGAATCCATCATATCCAATGCTTATCATCTTTATGAGTTGAGTCTCAACATGTTTTTGTCATTGTTTCCTTGTTTATATTAGTTCTTGACCAAATATAGTTTTTGCAATAGGTTTACCGACCTAATCTGTCGTTATTCAAAAGGCACCTCGTGAAGAGTCTTAGAACTATTTAGAATACATTGCCAATTTATATTTGGGGTGACACGACAAAATTTTGAATTTAAATTTTTACCCGAGTTGATGCCATCCCACCATAGAGGGAATATTCCTGCTATGGGGACGCCGCTATGGTGGCATATCAGATGCTATAACGGGGCATAAGCTCAAAAAATAAATTATTTTATTTTTCCTCCTCTTTTTCAGGATTAAAACAAACTAGGGTTACTCCTAAAAACCTCCAAAAGTTGTTCCAAGTTTGGGGACAATGGAGAGGAGGGATTCCAATGCAAGGTAGGTCAAACCCGTGAATTTCTGGTCTATGTATGTAAGGATTCACCCCCATAGAGCCAGAAGCTCGTGTTCAGAGTTAATCAATAATTGTTTGGTATCCAAGTACACTAGGGTTTTAAGAAGATCAATTAGATATATATTATTTACATCATATCTTGTAGATTATCGAAGATTGCATGTATAGGCCTTCGGGCACAGAGTTTGGATGGTTGAATAAGGGGTTAGTTTGGCATAGGCTAATAATGAGCTAGATTAGTTAATATTGAACTTGTGAATGATTATTGGGTGTTATCCTTAAGGAAAGTGAGTTATGGGTAATTGGGTTCCAAGCTGGATATTCCCCAAAAAAGTTGCCCAGGAGTTGGTGACGGTTGTTGTTTTACAAGTTTATATATGTATGTGTGTTTAGGAGTGTGATAAAACTAAACCGACCAATAAATCGAACCAAAAAAAATATTATAGGGTTAACGGGTTTTTAATGGTTTAATAAAAATAAACTTATTGGGTTATCAGCTTGGTATCAGTTTTTAGTATTGGGTTATTGGGTAAACCGATAATCCATTAAGATGAGAGTAATTTACTACTATACCCTTCATAAATATTAAATATTAATAATTTAATAGAACTAGACATTATATCAATACTCTACACTACAGTCTACACACTTCACAAGTCACAATACTTCTACTTCACATATGAAATTCCATATTTTGGTTGTAACATGTAATTGTAGCCTTTGTACTACATCTACTCTTATTGATGCAATTTTTATTATATTTCTTGTTTCACTATATCAAAGCATTTACAGTTGATTTGCTTATCTCATTGTATTGCGCCAAATTGTTGGAGAAGTGAGAAATCATATATTTATGTTATGAGCATTTTCTTATTGGGTAAACCAAAAACCGAACCGTTAATAACCAAAACACTGAAAACCGATAAAGAATATCTTATTAGTTTGTTATTGGTTTAGCATATTCAAAACATAAAACCGATAATACATAAAACCAAACCGAACCGATCGATGCACACCCCTATGCATGTTAACTCTCTCTACAGTGAAACCAATACAATGCATGTTGGGGAAAACATAAGGGTTGAATGTGAAATGATGAACTATTGACAATCTCATGCAATGAAGGTGTTTGTTTATTTGTATTTATAAGTGTGTTTGTATTTCATTGTGATTTTGATTACACTTATGTGACTAACAATGGCTCAGGTACCATGTCTGGTATGGGATATCTTTTAGTTGGTGCGGGTACCACGTCTGGTATATATTATTGGTTGAATCGGATACTACATATGGTACAAGATATCATATGGTTGTCTTAGGTACCACACGAGTACAAATTACCACGCCTGGTCTACTAAATTGATTATTTATGTGTGGGTTCCATGAATGAACCATACATATTTCTCTATAATGTGATTCTAACATATTGGTCCATGAGTGGCTGGAATTTGTGTTTAAATGCTGAAATGGTTCTTATATAGACCGGGATTGCATGTTAAATGTTCTAGATGATGTCTTAGGTATCCTTGGTGGTCTGAGTTACTTGAAAGGTGTAATTAATCAAGTATGGCGTGTTGTAATGTCGTTAATAACATATTTGTGAATGTTAAGTTTGAGTGTTGACTGGGAGTTTCACTTATTCACTAGCTTACACTATATTGTCGGTATGGATGGTATGGGACATATCAGGGGATTTGAGTCAAAATGATTTAGTAAGAGTCTTGCAGGTGGCTTACTAAATTGGTCAATGATCAGGGTGTTGGCATGAGAGCTTGAGGGAGAGTAGTAGACTAGTTAATAGAGTTAGTAGTGGTCTTGTATTCGATAAATCTATATGTGGTAATGGACTAGATGGCGGAGTTGTAGCAGAAGGAGGTGAGGTGACTTGAGATAGAGTGTATGATTTCCAAGGTAATACTGCTTGTAGTAAGAGTGGTGATTGAGTGGATCGGGGTCCTAATATTATCTATGAGTTCATGTTTCTTTAATTATTTACATGATATTATGTGGTGGATTTGAGTCAACTGATAATGCCTACCAGTACGTGTTCTTTGTACTGATACTACTCTTGTTATGCCACTTTGGCATAGTTTGGTTGTAGGATCTGTGATGTTTCTTAGGTAAAGAAGAATATGATGTCCGACAGCTTCTACCTTTCTTTCTTTATGGTGGGAGTTGTATCTTATTATTTGAATATTGTAATTTCTTAGAAGTTCTCGTACCTTCTTAGACTAGTTTCTAGGGAAGGGTTCTACGTAATTCTTTACAATAGTACTTTATTTTAACCAAGTTAGACATGTCTATATTAAATAAGGTGTTAACTTATATTTTATTCACTTCCGCATTTAATGTCATGGGTTGAGAGTAAGGGTTCTCTTGTCTAAATATTATAGTATGTGCTCGCACGGCATGGTGGGTTGGGTCATGAGAATAGGCCTCAATAAGTTTGAGGATCATAGAAGGAATCAAAAATAGTTAAGCCCAATAAGCTTGAATTCCAAACATGATAGATTGAACTGGTTATGCACACCCCTATGCATGTTAACTCTCTCTACAGTGAAATCAATACAATGCATGTTGGGGAAAACATAAGGGTTGAATGTGAAATGATGAACTATTGACAATCTCATGCAATGAAGGTGTTTGTTTATTTGTATTTATAAGTGTGTTTGTATTTCATTGTGATTTTGATTACACTTATGTGACTAACAATGGCTCAGGTACTATGTCTGGTATGGGATATCTTTTAGTTGGTGCGGGTACCACGTCTGGTATATATTATTGGTTGAATCAGATACTACATATGGTACAAGATATCATATGGTTGTGTTAGGTACCACACGAGTACAAATTACCACGCCTGGTCTGCTAAATTGATTATTTATGTGTGGGTTCCATGAACATAATTCCGATTGGAAAGGGTCTAATATACCTAGTTAGAGTATAAGGGTTGATCTCATCTAGTGGGGTACCATTAAGCTGATAATAGTGCTTACAAGGGCTACAGATACCTATGGTGGCACGTAAATCTGGACATAAGAAATGCTACTAAAGGTCTCAGGCGAACACTGTCCGTGAGCCTTCATCCCTAAAATACACTCAATGTTAAGTAACTCTTCCAACTGAATGTATGCTAAAAAGATCTGATAATACTAATAATAATGAAAATACTGAATAGCTCATGAATATTGAATGCACGATACTAAAATAGTAAACATTTTATCTGAAAGTATCTTGCATATAATACTGAAAATATTGAATATGAACTAATCATGAAAACTCCTACATGCTAACTGAAACATGAAAATTCAAGACACGTTGTAATCTGAGGATTCTTAAAAATATAATTTAGCAAAACATACTGAGATTCATGGAATAATCACATAATACTGATAGGCTTGTAACGAGTAGAAACTGAATTACTTGGAAAGAAAATTCATGTAAACAAGAACCCTAGGATTCCACAAAATCAGTTATTTGGGATATAGAGCTTTTCTTAGGATTCAAATGGATAAAAGGATACCCCATTGATGAAATCTCATATACCTGAAATGAAAGGCCTAACTTGATTTCTTGAACTGAAACTTGAAGATGAAGAACCCTAGTTCTTGCTTGAGAGGAGTTAAGACGTATTGATTTTAATTTATGGGTGTTATACGTGAATGGGGAGGTTTTAGCCAACTAAATTCCCATTAATCCCACTTAGTATAGTCCAAATTTGCATAGGGTAGAAATTAAGGGCCCGTTTGGCCATGCGATATGGTATCATGATATGGAATCATGAGATGAAATTGAAGTTTTGTTTGGACATGCGATATGGAATTTTTGTGTTGTATATTTTCTCATAAACATAAAAATTTCATAAGTTGTAAAACTACTAAAACAGCCCCAATTGTTTATTCAATCTTATAAAATAAACAAAAATTTATAAAATCCCATAATAAATTATTACAAAGTTATTTGTTCTCCACTTAAGTAATTGTTTCATCTAACTTTAATTTAATAAAAAAAATTGAACATAAATTGTAGTGTACTAGTCTTTAATATAATCCTCCCACATAGTACGGACAATTTCCTCACGTTGAACTTGCATTTCTTGATCATGTGACCGAGAAGACGAACCAGCATTGCTACTTTGAGCCATTTGTTGGTCACTATCATCCGCAACTATATTTTTATGCCCATAGACCATAAATATTTCATCACTTTAACAATCGGTTGGTGTGAGTTAAAGTGACTATATGTTGGTGAGAATAATAAATTTTAAAAAGTACTGATGTGATTATAAATTTTATTTACATATGAAATAAATGGTTAGTAGATATAAATGTGGAGTTGTTTTAATAAAATATAAACTCGTGGATCAATTTTTGTATTAAAATATCTTAAATCATGATATGAAATTACATATCATGGTTTTTGGAGAATATGGAATCACATTTCATGATATGGAATCATGAGATGAAATCAGCGTAAAATTGCATGTCCAAACGCTGATTCCATCTCACGATATCATATCGTGACACGGTATCGCATGGCCAAACGCCTACTAAAAGAATGGAAAAATACCAAAACAACCCTGAATAAAAGAAGTTGTCAGAGGGTCATCTACTGTTCATGGATTGATCTACGAAGGTTTTAAATTCTTCTGAGTTTCTTAAGTTTCAACTAGGAGATTCATTTACGGTCAATAGTTTCATCTACAATTCGTAAATGTAAGTAGTAAGAATCAGGCTAAAGTTTTGATCCACAACACCATCCACGAGTCGTGTAAACCTTACTCGTAAAACTCATGTTAATTTCCCTGCTTCTGAAGTTGATCTTTGAGCCTCATCTACGACATGTGGTTGTATATATTGTTTGTAGACGCTACTCGTAAATCTAAAAAAATCAGACATAAACTTTTAAACTTTCCATGATCTGACCTGGACTTTAGGACTTGTACGTAGAGCATTACATGCTCACATAAGAAAGCATTTTTTGCAGTCCAGGAAGAGACTCACTACAATCTTCTATCAATAAAGGGAGTCCATTGGCTGACTGACATCTTCTTGGTGGATAATACCTAGATATTTGAATCAAGGGTAACTCCAAACTGTAGTAGTAAGTTTTATTTATGATTGTTATTTTATTATTACATACATTAATAAGTATGTGTGTGTATGTACTATGTGTTATGTGTGTACATATTAAAGTTTCACTTTATCTCTTAGGCATAATACATAACATGTTTTTTAATTTGGCCTTTGACATCTTTGTTTTTCAGCTTTGGGTGTGCACATCTAGACACTTAAACTTATATAAAGTCGAAGTAGACACACATTTTCTATATATACATGGAATAATATGACTCCTACATGACATAATACAATCAGTTCGAGTGTATCTCACGTGAAGTTGCAAGTGATATTAAAACAATTAAATCAAAAGAAACGTTAAATTTTGAAAACGAAAATAAAAATAGGGATTAAATGGGGCGGGGCAAAACAGGGCTAAGGATTTCTTCTGTGTTTCTCTTTGAATAAAAACTTTCAGACCTCACTTTTGACATTACACTAATTTGTTGTCGTTCGATCGCTATCCTACTTCTATGTTTGCAAATCTTTGTTTCATTTACATTAAATTTGTTCATTATGATTATTTTATCTTCAACTCGAAATAAAGTATTTGAAGTTGAATAACTTATTTGAAGAGTATTTCTACGTCATGAAAAATGTGTTTTTCTTCTTGCTCAAGTACAAGTGTAGTAGAGCCCCCCACCCCTCAAAAAACCATCACTATAAGTTGCATGTGAAAGGTGATCAGTGCAAGAATATACAGTTTTTTTCTAATGTGATCATATATATGCCAACACAATGCAACTCTTGATGTATAGTCTGTTTGGCCAAGTTTCTTGTTACTTCTTTTCATGATGTAGAAGAATGCAAGAGAGATTAATAGTGCATGTGATAAGCAGAAAATGGTGATTTCATTAATCAAAACAAACACAACTTGCAATATAGTTTTCCCAAAGATTCAAACAGAACATTGAAAGATAAAAACCTTCCATTCAAAGGGCATTAGAGGAAGGAATTGCCTTCAGAAAGACAAAAAGAAAAAATTCAAAAACAGCAAACTCTCCTTCATTGTGTGTTCCATCTTCTTGGTGATCCCTTTGCATTTTCAACTATTCATCAATGGCCAGTGGAACTTTCTCAGCCTGAAATACACAATCAACAAATATTCAGAGATTAGCAGCAGAGTGACAAACTTTATAAACAAGCTCAATTATTAAATACAGAAGTGACACTTACAGATTTCTTAAACATGAGTTCATAGAACATTTCGAGATAACGCTTCTTTGCACTAGCAACTTTGTCATTTTTGGTTGCATACTTCCAGAATCCGTAAATTCCTGATAGTGTCATCACTTTCTGTGAATAAATTTGCCATGTATACCTAACAAAAGTAGAAAGTTAAAAAGTGTTGGTTTTAATTTGTTCAAAAGTTTAAAACTCTGGTTGTGATGATTAAATGAAAAACCATTACTTCTCGATGATACGTTGTAGGCCTCCCTTGGATATGTTGTCCCAATAACTTGGATCTTCTTTGGATTTCTCAAAGAACTTGACCAAAAGATCAGTAGCCTTGTCGCCCTGATTAGGGTCAATGTGGAATCCAGATTTTCCGTGTACTATAATCTCAAATGGTCCACCATTGCAAGTAGCAAATGTGGGCAAGCCACAAGTCATGGACTCAACAACTGTCAAACCGAAAGCCTCGTAGAAGGCTGGTTGAACGAAAGCACCCCTCGTATCTGCAATGTAACGGTAAAGCTCTCCGTTCCTCACACGATTCATCTGGGAAGAAATCCACCTGAATTGGCCATTCAGATTGTAGGTTTCAATAAGGTCATACATCTTTTTCATCTCTGCTTGCTCTTCCAAATCCTTGGATTCTTTCCTTCTGTCTCCACCAACAACCACAAGGTTAACAAGCTCCCTCAGCCTTGCATTCTTGGCATACCATTCCACGAGCCCTGTTAGATTCTTCACGCGGTCTAGCCTTGCCATGGTGAAGAGAATTGGCTTGTTACGGTCCTTCAACACACATCTGTTTATGTCGATATGAAAAAGGATTAATTAATCTATTCAGAAAAGGAGTTGAAATGAAAAGCAAATGAAGGAGACTAACAGGTGCTCCTTATTCTCAACAGGACTGTAGAGAAGTTCTTCAATTTCAGGGTGGAACTTGGTTAGCCTTTTCTCCTTTTCAGTGTAAGGGAAGTAGATTGACATATCAGCACCAGGGGAGACAATGTTGAACTTTGGATCAAATGAATCGATTCCATGGACTACTCGGTACAATCCAGGCATGGTAAAAGCAGTGTGGCTCTCATACTGCCCTACAGTATTCTTACTGCAAATCAAGAATTTCGAATATTAACAGGATAGTAAAATAATGAAACAGGACTTTTGAGATCAGCAATTTCAAGTCCATTTGTTTTTTTTTTACCTTCCAGCAATTTCTTGGAAAGTGCTGGTGATGATGAAATCAGTGTGATTCATGGCATAAAGATCAGCAGTGAACTGACTTGAGAAATGATACTTGTCATCGAATTTCTTCCAATAGAGGTCAGAGTTTGGATACTTGGTTTTCTCCAAGGCATGAGCAATGGTGCATTGAGTAGCCCCAAATTTCTTAGCCAACAAGGAGGCAGCAAGGTTACCCTCACTATAGTTGCCAATGATCAAGTCTGGTTTAGCTTGCAATTCCTTGACAAGTTCTTCCGCGACATCCTGATGATTAATTTAAAATGTATCTTAGTCAGCAAACACTTTCTAATCTTAAATGAGAAGTTTCAAATATATTTTCTTTGTTTTATGCTCAACCTCAGTGAAAGTTTCCATGTATGGCCAGACTTCGAATCTTGAAATCCATTTGCTCAACATTCCCTTCTCATTTCTAAATGGAACACGAATTATATGAGAATGCTCTGCCCCGTATACTTTCTCCATACGCTCACCACAAGTAGTTCCTACTGCATCAGGCAGCAGCCTGGTTACCTGATATGAAAACAACAAAAATGATCAATTCAAGAAAGTAAGAAATTGGAAAATCAATTTCATTTTGAGGTAAAAAAAGGATACATACAACAAGGATGCGAGGGATGATATCATCAAGTCCTTGAAGCTTCAAACGGAGAAGCATCTCAGTCTCCATGGCTGGAACTTGATCAAGAATGTAAACAACCTATTCAAGAATGTTGATTCAGATGGTATGAAGAACTTGATCAAGAATGAAAATTTCTTGATTTTGCAGTATAAAACACTGAAAAAGGTAGATATTTATCATTGGACACAAACCTGGCCACCAGTGTCAGGATAACCAAGAACGTTTTCTTGGGCGAAATAACCATGTGGGGTGAGAATGACAACATTGAAAACTAGTGGGATTCTTCCAAGGAAGTTTTCCAAAGAAGATGCATTAGGAGCCTCAAGGAGGTGCAACAGATGACTGATGGTTTCTTGCACGCGTTGAGCAGTGTTTCCCCATCCTCTTTCCAACCCAATCTCTTCAAACTTGGATTCAAAATCTGAGTACGGAGTTTCTGAACTCAGGGTGCAAAGACATTCCTCTGCTTTTTTCAGGACAAATTGAAAACTTTCCAGGCTTTGGATGCTTTCTTTCACCATCAGTGACTGTTCAAATTAACATAGTTAGAAAAATACACAAAAACAATAGCCTACATTGCTTATTAGTTAACTTTACTACCTTTCCATTGTAGTTATGTTGTCTGAGAAAGTCAAGGAGGCACTTAGCAATCTCCTTGTCATGGAACATTGTCGAAGCAATGTGGCGATTAAGAAACTCCAGACCATTACCAATGGAATCCGAAAGTGTCTTTGTAGGAGTTACAGTAGTAAATGGCTCAAAATCCATTTCCAATATGTTTCCACTGGTAACATAAATGAGACACAAAACAGTAAGACTCAAACAAAAAAAAACTCACAATTTTTCTTCAAATTCATGACTAAAATTACCTTTCATCGACAACGTTCTCTTTCAATTGAAGGTACTCAGTTATGGTCAATTCAGCCACTTTCTGTTGCTTAAGATTCAGTGACAAGTACTCCCAAACACCGGGCCTTGGACGTACAGCTAATGCAAGTTGTGGTGGTACAATAATAGCTTCCTGGCTGCAACTGAGTACTTCCACAAGTGCACTGTTACCAACATTTACTCCATTCTTCTTACTATTCACAGAAATCAAATGGTTCAAGAGATCAAGTGGTTTCATGACCCCTTTCCCTTCACTTTCAATCCTGTAACAAAATAACATATATTAGCGACAAACAAATTCTATAGCTAAACAACATAATCCACGGATTAAGTGACAAAGTTCGTAGCTAACTCCAGTTTTTTAGCGGTGTAATGTATGTAGCTTACATTAACTATAGTTCTAAACAAAATTATGTACTAATGTACCTTGACTTGAGTGCAGAAATTTCATCTGGACGGGCCAAAATGGCTTCCTCCAAACGTTCCTTAATGCTAAGACCACTAGCAGCCATTTTTCTCCTTTGAAACTGAACTTTGTTCTGTTCAAATAAACAAAGAAAGAATTGATTAAACGTTTGATGTGAATTACCAAATGAATTAGGCCAAATTTATAAGGATTATGTAACTAATATGTTTAACAGTAGATGGCACCAAAAGTAAAAAAAAAAAAAGGAAAAAGGTGAGATTATTTGAATGATGAGAGATCTCAAGTTGCACTAATTAAAATAATTTTCTAAGCAAGCTAGCTATTGTTATTGATTGGTGGAGCACCAAAAAGATGTAACACAACCACCAAACTTTAGGTGAAAGATTAATGATGAAATTAGACACTAATTATAAATCTACATCAACTAAAGAAAAAATAAATTAAATGAATAAGTTGCATGAAAAAGGTTATAAAGCTGGTGAAATTTGACCTTAGTAACACAAATATATGGGAAAATGACTAAATGTATGCAACATTATAATGATAATGACACTGAAAATATGAATGAAAACAAAAAGAGGACCTATTTAATTTGCAGAAGGAATAAAACTGAATAGTAAAGAGCAAATGTAGTGGTGGGAATTAATGGGTGAAATTTATAGAGAAGCACGGCGATAAAAAAAATTAGGGGTAATATTTATTATCCTAAAAAATATTTAACAGTAATTGAGTTAGACATTACATTTAGAGTCGTTAAAGTGTATTTATATAGTAATGATTAGAAATATTCATATTTATTATTATTGCTAAATATCATATTAGTGTTAAATACTTTCCAATTCTATAACTATTGATGGAGAGTGTAATGAATATATTGTTAGACTACAACCAAAAAGGAATTGTCCCTTTTTTCATTTCAAGATATTAAATTTTCCAAATGAACTAATTCTTATCCACCAAGAAAGCATCTTATAACTGTTTATGATTTTTAATTTGCTAAATCTTCTAGTTTAAGAGCTAATAATATCGTTTGCTTTCAATTATTATGGATGCAAAAGGCGGTGGCCCTTTTACTTTTTGTGTCTTTTACCTCTAAAACTATAGCCATAAGGGAAAAATGGAATAGTGAAAAAGAGAATAATAGTAAATTAAAGAGAAAAAGAATTAATGTATGGCTAAAAAATTGGAGGACGTAATTTTGATCATGCATGCAAACATGCATCATAATATATTCCTATTGGTTACTGACAATTTATTCTGCCACGGATTCCCTTTTTATATGCAATAGAAAGAAAAAAAAAGTGGAAATGAAAAAAAAACAATGTAAAAAAGATTCTTAGAGAAGGAAGAAAAGATGAAGTATGTGTGAAGTTACGTTCTAGAAAGAAAATTCGCGAGAAAATAGTTTGCCATTCAATTGCATCAATTTCTTGTCAAATCTAAAGGGTACAACAACTTCATTTCAATTTTTTCTGCTCTAACAAGGGAGACTTCAAACGGCGATAAGAGGGGTTGTTCAGATGATAAATATCATTTATCTTCAATCTTAAGATTATGAATTCGAGTCATGACCAAAGGAATAAAAAGTTGAAATCTCCAAATTAAGAGGGATAAAGAAAGTAAAAAACAGGCTCAAATGTTCAAACACTAGCTAAGAAGTTGATACATTCAATTTCGTGAAGTTGCGACTTAAATCGTGATATGCGGTTGTAGGGGCATACGACTTACGAGTCGAGTGAACTCAATTTTTTATAGAGGTAATGTATATATATGTGAAATAATGAACGTTTATACGAGTATTGGGTATCCTATTAGGGTTTATTTGTTGGCTATGCTTATAATAATTTGGCATAATTTCATGCTAGTGAAAATATTATAAGAAATATGCTCAAACTAGATTACATTTTGAGTTATGCACATGTAGATTACATATTTAATTAGTTGTCCATAATACCTTATTTATATGTCAATATATATGTGATTTCGATTTGAGAGTAACATATAATTTCTTATTTTGTGATTTCATTTCTAAAATAAACTTAATAGCCAACAAACACACAACAACTTGCACACATATTTAATAATTTCTCTCAGATTTTTGAGAATGTGAGTGTAAACCGTGCAACCAAACACCCTAGGCTCTAAGTTCAGTAGATGCGGAAGAGAATAAAGAGAATGGAGCTTTTGTCGTAAGAGTCTCAAAATTGATAACTTGAAAGGGAACCCTATTTTAATAAGATAAGTCACAAACTTAACCGTTTTCCCTTGTTAAACAATTGGCATGTTCTTGCAAAAGAGAGATGCACGGATAATCTCCATAACTTGTCTATTCTTCCTTTCTACAGGTCATTTTGTCATGGTGTGTATGTGCAAGATGTTTCATAATAATGTACACCTCATTATCGATGGAATTCATCAATCGTGTATTTCATGGCAGTGTTGGATTGCCAAAAACGGATCTATCGTTGATATAAGTTTGTACCATTTTATAAATAAATAAAAGTTGGAACGGGATATATGCATTTTATTCTTTTGAAGTAATTATGATATTCATGTCATCCTTGTACAATTATTTAGGAAAGTAATAAAATAACGAGCTTGAGAGAGATATTCAACTTTCGTAGAACCCCAAATATCAGAATGTAAAACATTAAAATATTTATTCATACTAATGAATATATAACACGATAATTTTTCGCTAATTAACAAATGCCACAATGAAAAACTGAGCTATCTAAACATAAGAACAAATTTGATTTGAGATTCTGAAGTTTGAAATCGGCTAGTAGATATATTCACCTAGTATGTATCAGGGAAGATCTTCCACTCGATAATTAGCAAGATGGGTATGATAAACATCTACGTACCATCTTGAGGGAAAGTGTTTGACATTAGGGTTATTATGTAAATATATACTTCTTGTAGTAGAGTTAAAAGTACTTTTCCTTATTTCTAATCCAATTCTACTTCTGAACAGAAGTACTTATATCCATATATACCTATGTTATGAGATAAACAAAAAAATAACAAACAAAATATTCTTTATCACCCTCATCACTTTCTTGTCAAGGATCGAGCAACCAAGAGTTAGGTTTTTCATGAGTGAGTAACAATGACCTCTTCAACCTGCCTCGCAAGCGTCTAGAAGTTTCAGGTTAAGTAGGACTAAAATAGAATATCTAGAGGATAAATTTAATGATGTAATACATAAAAAGGAGGTGAAACCGTGAAAGTGAAGATCGTTAAGCAAATCATATTCAAGAGAGGAAGTTTCAAGTATCTTGGATCCATAATCTAAGGAGATGGGGAAATGAATTATCATGTCGCTCATTATATTGAAGCGGGTGGATGATATAGAGGCTCGCATTTGAATTATTGTGTGATAAGAATGTGTTGCCTCAGTCATTCATTGAATAATAAATAACTATAAATGACGGATACAAAAGATCTAAATAAAAGAAAATAGTGGACTTCATTCATCAGGAACTACAGGGGACGATCTCTCTTAGAAAAAAATGAGAAATAAAATACTAAAGAATCATGTTTTAATTTTAACAAGACTTAAATGTAAGTTCTATAGAGTGATGGTTAGACTAAACATAATTGTATAAAGCAGAGTAGGTCAATTAAGAATTCCTACTACAAAATATAAATGTAGCGGAGACGGAGGTGGCTCATGTAAAAATAAGGTACTTGCACGTCTTAAGCCCCAAATTTGAGCGGCCTCATTTTTTTAGCAATAATCTATAATATAGTACATAGTATAATCCTTTTTCCAATCACTCACCCCGCATAACATGGTACTATTTTACCAAGATATGTAGACCCTAGTTGCTTGATTTAATGGGCTACAGTACTTAATGGGTCGTGGTCATCAAATAGAAATGATTATGGGCCATATGTGGAGAATCATGCTTAGGCCCACTTTAAATAAAATACTTCATCTTCTCTTTTTCGAGAAAATGTCATAAATAGTCTTAATTATAAGAGTAGTTTTAAAATGGCCTCTTAATTATACTTTTATCGGATTTAGTTTTTTAATTATTCAATAACTTATCAGATTTGATCTTTTAATTATATATTTATCGATTTTAATTCCTTAACTATACATTTATTGGTTTTAGTCTTTTTAATATTTAAAAACTTATCAGGTTTGGTTTCTGTCCATTTTTTTATACAAATAACTTAAGTTTATATTAACGAAATTCATGTCTCGAGAAATTAAATCTTTTAGCCATTGTTTCAATTGTTTCTCTCTTCCCACTACTTTTACTTCAAATTATCTTTATGCAAAGAATCTTAACCTCAACGATTCAAAATAAAATTCAAAAGAAAATATAAGTCATAATTTTATTCAACTGACGATAAAATGAAGGATATTATTGCTACTAATAACTTAAATATGTTAAACTTTATTATAAAAAGAAAAAAAATGAGCACCCATTGAATTCAAAATTTGTACTCGGCAACGACTTTATTAAAGGAAATTAGTTTAATTTTATAGAAGTTGAAATTTATAAAATGGTAGATTTGGTACATTTTTTTATATTTAAAATAAATAAAGATTGATTTTATTATTCTATTCATTTTATTTTACGTAGAGATTTGAGTAGTAAGATCAAATCTCTTTTTTTTTTGTATGAAAAAAAAAGTTAAAAAAAATTGCGCTAATTATGAACCGTGAACCGCCAAAGAAGGGAACACGGCATATTCAAGTCATTAGCAATAATTATATGCTTCACTTTATCCTCCATTGAATAAAATTAAGACTTATATCTTCTTTCCTCATTTATTTTTATTTTGAATCATTGAGATTATTGTTCTTTTCATAATAGTAATTTGGAAAAAAAAATAACGGGCATAAAGAAACAACTTTAAAAATGGGTTAAAGATTTAATTTCACGAAGAGTTCCGTTAATATAAACCTAAGCTAATTGCAATTAAAAAATTGGACAAAGACTAAAACTGATAAGTGTATAGTTAAGGGATCAAAGTGTTAGGGTTTTGCCCTGATTTTCTTTCATTATTTAAAGTTTATTTTTTTCCATAAGACAAAGTATTACCATAAATGCTTGAACTTTTTCTGAAAGGAAAATATAATTTTCTTTCATATTTGATTTATTCTTTCATTAGAGGAAAAGTTTGGAGATCTATAAATTGAAGATCTCTATTCTCATAGCATAACACAATAGAATCCACAATTTAGTCGTTTAGAGACTTTTGTTTATGGGGAGATTTATTCTCTCAACAGTTTTAGTATTTTCTTTTATATTAGTTTTTCATATGATAATATTATGTTTTTAGTATAAGTTTTTGTCATCTGATTGTCACAACCCAGACCGTCGTGAGTGGCACTCACACTAACCCTCCAGTGGAAGAACCATTACTACAACCCAAGCTATCAACTTAACCAAAATACTAAAGCATTAAAGTTACGGAAGCAAGTTAAATGCTAAGGAAAAAAATAAGGAGTTCCCATAAACTCCAAACAATCGTCTAACAACTAAACAAATGCGGAAAAAATATACGCCTAGAACCTGAAAGTCAACGTATCAAAACTCTAACAAGATCCATAAATCTAAACAAGAAGGGTTACAACCCCAAACTAATGTATTAATAACTAACTAGAAAGTCTAAGTCTGAAATGTGGACATAGACAGAAAGAGAACTCATGGCAGCCCGAAAGAACTGGCTCACCCTTGAATTCGAACCATCACTGATCTTCTAAGCGAGGTTTGTCAATAGTCGCCTGAAGATGCCCTGTACTCAACAAAGAAAGAGCAAGTGCAGTATCAATACACAACCACAATGTACTGGTAGGATCACACAGCTATCCTACTAGCTGCAACATACATAAGCCATTATAACAATATAATAACATGAATACACCGAACATATACAATATCATCATCATTTACGAATACGAAGTACAGTTTCACATTTCTCAAGATACACAATTACGACAAGTCATTGGCCCTCTCATGGAACCCAAACCCAAACATTTAGCATACCGGAACGTGGTACCCGATCCAATGTTTATGCCAGAACGTGGCAACTGATCCAAGTTAGTGTGTCAAAACTCAACACTCGATCCATTCAACAAGCCACAATCACAATCACAAAGTACATTCTCATAATCACACAATCAAGTCATGATTCATGGCATTCATCATTCATATATCCTCATTTACAATTAATGTGATCAATAATGCAACATTTGTATACATACATGTATCATAATGAAGCAAGAACAAACATACATCACACAATCATAGAATCACAATCATCACCTACCTCGAAACAAGCTTGAATCCCTTAAGAAAATTGATTCTTCCCTTTCCAGATTAGCTCCGCTTGTTCTTGGTTTACAAACAATCATAATAACACAAAAATCAATAAACAATCACTTACCCGGATTACCAACAATCCCATCAACCCATGATCTCAATATCCCAATTAGGGCTTTTTCCACCATAATTCCTAGATCAAAACCCTTCCCCATCGATAATTACTTATTAGATTACGTTCTAAAAATTGAAAATTGGATTTGGGGAGTGAAAATATTACCTTTAGCCTCAAGAATGGTGGAAAACTGTCAAGAAAAGCCCTGGGTTCGTTCCTTAGCTCTCAAGTTTGAAAATTGCAGAATAAAATGATTTTGGGATTTATTTCTGACTTTAAGTCGCGTCTGTCCCGCCACAGCAGTACCACCCCGCTACAGTGGCCCCGACCTGGTGGCAGAAATCCCCGATGTAGCGGGTTGCACGGAACAATGAGCTAATTTAATAACTCCAATACCCTCATTTCACAACACACCTTCAACCAACGACACTCAGAAACTACTTGTTCACGCTAAGACCAGTTTCGAGAAATCTACTCACCTGAATTCAATTCTGTAAAATCGTATGGGTTCCTTAATGTCTTAGTTATCTACTCATGTAATCAAAATCATAATTAGATCACCCAACTGCTACCAAATTTCCCTAGACTTTAATGACTCCGATTTCGTCCAAATTTGGACTAGATTGGAAAAATCCAAGTTACTACGAAAAAGTTTTCCGGCTCAAAAATCTTCTCCGATGGCTTTTCTATAACGACGAAAACAGGTTGTTACACTGATTTATCAATTCTATGATTTGCAATTGTAAGCTTCCGCATGACGTGAAGATCACTTTCGAACCCAACACAAAGATGATAAGTTTTGAATAGTTAAAAGACTAAATTCGACAAAAATATAATTAAAGGACCATTTTAAATCTCTCTTATAATTAAGGGACTATTTATGACATTTTCTCTCTCATTTTCCAAGAAAATTATTAAACTTTTTAAGTGGTTAGTTTCTTCTAAATAATTTACTCAACTTATAAAGAAAGCATTTCAGCATCATAATGCAATACAGCTATCTAAGTGGAGTAATATATATGTTAATATAATACTTATTACTATTATATAACACAGACCTTACACGGAATTTTATGATTTAATAGAAGGGAAAAGGTAAAAGGAAATTAAAAAAAAAATACTCATCTACTATCCAAAACATGTAATTTTAATTTCCATTATGCTTTTGAATTATTCATACAAATATCATTAGAAAATTATCTTATGTTGTCTTTTGAGTTTTGAACCAATGAAGTAAGTTAAAATAAAAGATAGGATAAGTTTAATCTATAATAAAAGATAGAATGGTAATTTAAACTTTTTTCACTCAATCCATTTTAGAATTATCAAGGATAAATACAAGCTACTTTTTTTTAATGAAAATGATATAAATAAATCTAAAATATAACAATAAAACCTATTGATATTGTTCATGATATTTTTATTTATTTTTAAAAGACAGAGAATTTTAAGAAACTTCATCCCAAATTGTAAAATGAAAATATTTATTATATTAGATGGGTAATTCTTACACATTTTTCCTAAAAAAAATTAATTTATATTATCTTAAGACGAACAATATCACTCTCATAGTATATGGTGGTTTACACACATTTACTATATTAGCACCATGTCAACGTCGTGTCATAAATT
>JAJOOS010000679.1:0-37164 GCA_029582725.1 Solanum chiquidenum | reverse complement strand
CGCATTGATAGGTTAATTTCAAGTTCATCACCCCGGAGGGATTCCAACAACCCCAAAGAAAAATTAAAAAGAAGGCTAAAAAAAGCCTTATTAAACCTCAACACTAATACGGAATCAAAATTTGAATTATTAGATACTGCTGCCTCACATGACGAGTCTAGCAACGGAGATATGTTAGATCTACAAGGAATAGCACAAGCATACCTCCTTAATTAAAAGAAAGTGCCAGCACACTTTGATGATAAACAAAGGAGATATCAAGAAGTGGACCCCACATTCAAAGTCATGCCATACAAATCAATGGTGTAAAAATAACAAGTTTCAAGGCCATTTTTCCAGCATAGAAAAATTGCAAGCCCATGTTAACATTTAATATGTCAACAAATAAACAAACAGGTTGACCCCACAAGAACAAAAGTTCATGCCACAAAGTGACAAGGGACCAAACAACAAGATACATATTTTAAGATCAATTTTTAGCAAATACATCTTCAAAGAAGATAGACATGCAGTAAATTCAACAAAAGCTACGTGTAAGTAGTTCCACCTACGTGGCGTATATTCCCAGTCACGTATAATTATCATCAATTATGTGTAATAGTTAGTAGCTACGTGCAGAAAGAATAGTGTGTATTAGTATATGCGCACATGTAAAATAGATAACACAATAAGTTAGATTAGTCAGCACTTTTGAGGCCTATTTAAGGCTTTCAACTTGTATCAGTAGAGGGTATTCAAAATCTTACGACTTTGAAACCTCTCTACACTTTTCTCCCATTTTCCCCATCTTTTCCATTTTCTCCCATTCATGTTCTCTGTGTTTTCCCTAAATCAATAAAAAGTTTATTGTCAATATATTTTCTCTACTTATTTTAATTTTAAAGGGTGAAGCAGTAATTACTTTACCCTCTATTGGCAAAGTAATTTCTTCTAATGGGGGAATTGTAGACTCAACTACTTTATTGTTTGGTGTATACCATTATTAACAAGCTTATTTAGTGACTCATTTTGGTCATCTAATTTTCCTGTGTATTCAAATCATTTAAAAAATTCTATGTCACATTTTAATCTTTTCATATCATTGAACCATTGATCTCTAAAGGCTAATCTTTATGATAAATAATATCTTTGTATATACCATTATTTTTTAATGGAATTGTTTGGACTAATCCAAAGTTTATTTGAATATTTAATATTTGATTCAAAAATTCATCCAATCTAATCATGCCAATAGAATAATTCTATTCACTCTTTATGAAGTGGAGTGCACTCCTTATATCATAAATATAAAAGTCAGTATGGTGCCCCGGTAGACGCGCAGACCGAGTGAGTTTCCGTCGATCCAAATCTGCCAAAGATTGAGGACTATGAGGGTATGGTGCTATCCTTGTACTTTCTTTGTTGCACATGGCCTAATGTACACTTTCCCCCTTTTTTCTCACTCTTTTGGTGGTTTGTCAATTTAAATCTATTTTCTTTATGCTATTCTTAATTCTTTTAGCGGATTTTAACAAAGTAGTATCATTATTTATTATTTCATTACCTTTTATGGTAGTCATTATGAAATATTCTAAATCTTTTACAGATGGTAGAGTAGATATGAATAATTAAGAATTTATATGATATGGAGTATCTAGCGGAGAGAAGAACATTATCCTTGGGCTTAAATGTCTACTTTAAAGGTTAATTCCGGAATAATAAATTCTTTGTGAAGTAGCTATTGTTACCTTTTTCACTAACCTTCTATGATTTTATTCCTCTAGGCTTGGTGACGGGAACACCCTCCGGGTCCAGCTATATGACACACAGAGTTTGAGCTAATCCAACGGAATAGTACGAGCTTGCCAACATCTAAACCGCGATTAATCAGTTACCTAACTTTAAGGGATAAAACTAAGAACATAAGTGGAAGAAGAACAACAACTACCAAACTCTGAACTTATTATACCGACCGCAACCTAAGTTTCAACGTTGTCCGCCCAAGGACAGCGTAGGGACTTAGTTGCTCCTACACATACCCTTCCCGGCCAACTTGGCTCTAATACCAATGGAGGGGACAAACCGAGTTCCGGAACAGAATCCTAGAGAAATTTGGGTAGAGTAACTGAAGGGAGTCAGGGTTGACTCAACAACATTGGGGGCCTAAAGCGAAACTTAAGAGAGGGGCCCTAATATTATTATTTTTTTCATCATATATACTTTAATTTTAAATTATTTTTCTAGCTATTTTAGATGTGAAATCATCAGGTATTGTTTTATAATCAATTTGTTTTAATAATTCCTTTACAAATGATAATATAGCTAATTCATTCGATCTCTCTTAAGAAATTGCTGATCTTAAAGAAGATTAATCAATTTTAATTTCAAAAAAGTTTCTTTCGGCTGAGGCGGTTACAAGAACTGTTAACATTATTCTATAAGCAATATGTGTATTTGGAAAGAATCAATTCTTTTTATTTGATTTAGTATTTCCATTAGATCATTATCTTCTACTTGTATTATTTCCCATAACACTTTTATTTCAAAAAACAAATCTAAACCATCAATATCAGAATAACTATTACGTGTTAAAGAAAGTTCAAGGTTAAGACAATATCTTTTAAATTCTCATCATCTAGTGATCTCAATATTTTACCACTAAATAAGAAATTAAAAATATTTTCATATGCTTTTCAATTGGTTCAAATCTATTTTGAAGTGAAAAAATAGTTTGATCTACTCTATATATATAAATCAATCAACTCTAAAAAATTCTTCAAGGGATTTTGTCATTTCGCTATCCATATTTTCATCAAATTTTTTCTTACGAAATTCAGGTTTATTTTCATCTCATATGCAATTTTCTTAGTAGAAATCATAACACTCATCATATAATTTTTTTTAAAAATAACATATATAAGTAATTAATTTTTTAAAATGGAACCCCCAAAAGATATGGGACCCCAAGCGATGACTTTAGTGGCCTAGGGGTTAAGACGGCCCTGAAAGGAGCAAGAACAAGTAAAAACTTAAAAACAAAACTAGGGAAAAGAGAAGAACAAGAAATCAGTAAACAAACTTAAACTTTAAAACTTAAAACATGTAATGAAAATATACTTACCATAAACTCTTTATTGATTGAGGGAAAACACAGAGAACATGGATGGGAGAAAATGGAAAAGATTGGGGAAAATGGGAGAAAAGTGTAGAGAGGTTTCATTGCAAGCTCATGTTAACATTTAATATGTCAACAAATAAACAAACAGGTGGACCCCACTGGAACAAAAGTTCATGCCACAAAGTGACAAGGGACCAAACAACAAGATACATATTTTAAGATCAATTTTCAGCAAATACATCTTCAAAGAAGATAGACATACAACAAATTCAACAAAAGCTACATGAAAAATAAAAAAAAACACATATACAATACAAAAAACGCCTCAAATATTTTTTGACTTACACTAATGGCCTTAGAATATCGTGACAAATAAGAGAACAAAACTTTATTTCTTTTCGTAACTGCCCAAAAATGGCTGAATATTACGTAAATGATCCAAAATGGCTGAAAAATCAAGAAACACACATAAACAAAACAAAAAACCTCAATTTTTTTTGACTTGCACCAATGACCTTAGAATATGGTGACGAATAAGAGAGAGAAAATTTACTTCTTTTCGTAACTGCCCAAAAAGGGCCAAAAATTACGTAAATGCCCCAAAATGGCCGAAAAATCAAGAAACACACATAAACAATATAAAAAACGCCTCAATTTTTTTTTGACTTGCACCAATGATCTTAGAATATTATGACGAATAACAGAACAAAAATTTACTTCTTTTTGTAATTGCTCAAAAATGACTGAATATTACGTAAATTCCCCCAAAATGGTCGAAAAATGAAGAAACACACATAAACAATACAAAAAGCGCCTCAATTTTTTTTGACATGCACAAATGACCTTAGAATATCGTGATGAATAAGATAACAAAACTTTACTTCTTTTCGTAACTGCCAAAAAATGGCAGAATATTACGTAAATGCCCCAAAATGGCTGAAAAATCAAGAAACACAGATAAACAATACAAAAAATGCCTCTATTTTTTTTTTGACTTGCACCAATGACATTAGAATATCGTGATGAATAAGAGAATGAAAGTTTACTTCTTTTCATAACTGCCCGAAAATGGCCGAATATTACGTAAATGCCCTAAAATGGTCAAAAAATCAAGAAACACACATAAACAATACAAAAAATGCCTCAATTTTTTTTGACTTGCACCAATGACCTTAGAATATCGTAACAAATAAGAGAACAAATTTTACTTATTTTTGTAACTACCCGAAAATGGCAAAAATATTACGTAAATGCCCTAAAATGGCCGAAAAATCAAGAAACACACAAACAATACAAAAAACGCCTCAATTGTTTTTTGACTTGCACCAATGATATAGTGACGAATAAGAAAACAAAATTTTACTTCTTTTTGTAACAACCCAAAAATGGCCAAATATTACGTAAATGTTCCAAAACGGCCGAAAAGCTTTTTCTTGATTTTTTGGCCATTTAGGGCATTTACGTAATATTCGGCCATTTTCAGGCAGTTACGAAAAGAGGTAAAGTTTTATTCTTTTATTCATCACGATATTCTAAGGTCATTGGTGAAAGTCAAATTTTTCGGTCATTTAGGGGTATTTACGTAATAGTCACCATTTTCAGGCAGTTACGAAAAAAGTAAAGTTTTGTTCTTTTATTCGTCATGATAATCTAAGGTCATTGGCGCTAGTCGACATTTTTTTGAGGCATTTTTTATACTGTTTATGTGTTTTTCATGATTTTTCGTCCATTTTCGAGCAGTTACGAAAAGAAGTAATGTTTTGCTCTTTTATTCGTCACGATATTCTAAGGTCATTGGTTCAAGTTGAAACTTTTTTGAGGCATTTTTGTATTGTTTATGTATTTTTCTTTATTTTTTGGCCATTTAAGGGCATTTACGTATTATTCAGCCGTTTTCAGGCAATTATAAAAAGAAGTAAAGTTTTGTTCTTTTATTTGTCATGATATTCTTAGGTAATTGGTGCAATTCAAAATCATTTTGAGGCGTTTTTTGTATTGTTTATATATTTTTCTTGATTTTTCGCCAGTTAGGGGGATTTACGTAATATTCAGCCATTTTCGGGCAATTACAAATATAAGTAATGTTTTATTCTTTTATTCCTCACGGTATTATATTGTCATTGGTGCAAATCGTTATTTTTTTGGGGAGTTTTTTGTATTGTTTATGTGTTTTTCTTGATTTTTCGCCATTTAGGGGCAGTAATGTAATATTTGGCCATTTTTGGGCAGTTACGAAAAGAAGTAATTTTTTGTTCTATTATTCGTCACGATATTCTAAGGTCATTGGTGGCAGTTGAATTTTCTTCGAGGCGTTTTTTGTATTGTTTATGTGTTTTTCTTGATATGTCAACCATTTAGGGGCATTTACGTAATATTAGTTCATTTTCGGATAGTTACGAAAAGATGTAAAGTTTTGTTCTTTTATTCGTCACGATATTCTAAGGTCATTGGTGCAAGTCAAAAAAATTCTGAGGTGTTTTTTGTATTGTGTGTGTTTCTCTTGATTTTTCGGCCATTTAGGGGTATTTTCGTAATATTCAGCCATTTTCAGGCTGTTACGAAAAGAAGTAAAGTTTTGTTCTTTTATTCGTCACGATATTCTAAGGTCATTGGTGCAATTCAACAAAATTTGAGCAATTCTTTTTTGTTTTTTATGTGTTTTTCTTTATTTTTCGGCCATTTAGGGCCATTTACGTAATATTCAACCATTTTTTGGCAGTTACAAAAAGAAGTAAAGTCTTGTTCTTATAATCGTCACAATATTCTAAGGTCATTGATGCAAGTAGAAATTGTTTGAGGCATTTTTTGTATTGTTTATGTGTTTTTCTTGACTTTTCGACCATTTAAGGGCATTTACGTAATATTCGGGTATTTTCCAGCGGTCACGAAAAGAAGTAAAGTTTTATTCTTTTATTCATCATGATATTCTAATGTCATTGATGCAAGTTGAATTTTTTTTGAGGCGTTTTTATTATTGTTTATGTATTTTTTTTGTTTTTTGCCAATTAGGGGAGTTTACGTAATATTCGGCCATTTTCAAGAAGTTATGAGTAGAAGTAAAATTTTGTTCTTTTATTTGTCACGATATTCTAAGGTCATTGGTGCAAGTCAAAAAATTTTGGAGGCGATTTTGTATTGTTTAGGTGTTTTCCTTGATTTTTCGGTCATTTAGGGGCATTTAGTAATATTCGGTCATTTTTGGGCAGTTACGAAAAGAAGTAAAGTTTTGTTCATTTATTCGTCACGATATTCTAAGGTCATTTGTGCAAGTCAAATTTTTTTTGAGATGTTTTTTGTATTGTATATGTGTTTTTCTTGATTTTTTTGGCCATTTATTGGAATTTACGTAATATTCGGCCATTTTCAGGCCGTTACGAGAAGAAAAGAAGTTTGTTCTTTTATTCGTCATGATATTCTAAGGACATTGGTGCAGGTCAAAAAAAAATTGAGGCGATTTTTGTATTTTTTATGTGCTTTTCTTAATTTTTCAGTCATTTAGGGGCATTTACGTAATATTTGGCCATTTTCGTGCAGTTAGTAAATTAAGTAAAGTTTTGTTCTTCTATTCATCACGATATTCTAAGGTCATTGGTGCCTGTTGAAATTTTTTGAGGCATTTTTTGTATTGATTTTTCGGTCATTTAGGGGCATTTACGGAATATTTAGCTATTTTCGGGTAGTTACGAAACAATGTAAAGTTTTGTTCTTTTATTTGCCACGATATTGAAAGGTCATTGGTGCAAGTCAAAAAAAATTTTGATGCGTTTTGTGCATTGTTTATGTATTTTTCTTATTTTTTCGGCCATTTTGAGAATTTACGTAATATTCGGCCATTTTTGGGCAATTACGAAAAGAAGTAAATTTTTTTTTTCCGTCACGATATTGAAAGGTCATAGGTGCAAGTCGAATTTTTTTGAGGCGTTTTATGTATTGTTTAGGTATTTTTCTTGTTTTTTCGGCCATTTTGGAAATTTACGTAATATAAGGTCATTTTCGGGCAGTTACGAAAAGAAGTAAAGTTTTGTTCTTTTAATCATTACGATATTCTAAGGTCATTGTTGCAAGTCAAAAAAAAATTGAGGCGTTTTTTTATTGTTTATGTGTTTTTCTTGTGTTTTCGACCATTTTGGGGCATTTACGTAATATTCGATCATTTTTGGCTAGTTACGAAAGGAATAAAGTTTTGTTCTTTTACTCGTCACAATATTCTAAGGTCATTGGTGCAAAGTCAAAAAACAATTTGATGCATTTTCTGTATTGTTTATGTATTTTTCTTGATCTTTCACCCATTTTGGGGAATTTTCGTATTATTCGATCATTTTTGTGCAGTTACGAAAAGAAGTAATTTTTTTTATTTCATTTGTCACGATATTGTAAGGTCATTGGCGCAAGTCATAATTTTTTGAGATGTTTTTTGTGTTGTTTATGTATTTTTCTAAATTTTTCGACTATTTTGGGACATTTACGTAATATTCAATCATTTTCAAGCAGTTACGAAAAGAAGTAAAATTTTGTTCTTTTATTCGTCACGATATTGAAAGGTCATTGTTGCACGTTGAATTTTTTTTAACGCGTATTATGTATTGTTTATGTATTTTGCTTGTTTTTTCGGGCATTTTAAGTATTTACGTAATATTCGGCCATTTTTTAGCAGTTACGAAAAGAAGTAAAGTTTTGTTCTTGTATTCGTCACGATATTCTAAGGTCATTGGTGCAAGTCAAAAAAAATTTGAGTTGTTTTTTGTATTGTTTATGTGTTTTTTTAATTTTTTGGCCATTTTAGGGCATTTACGTAATATTCAGCCTTTTTCCGGCAGTTACAAAAAGAAGTAAAGTTTCGTTCTTTTATTCGTCACGATATTCTAAGGTCATTGGTGCAAGTCAAAAAAAAATTGAGGTATTTTTTGTATCGTTTGTGTCTTTCTTGATTTTTCGGCCATTTTTCGGGCAGTTACTAAAGGAAGTAAACTCTTTTTCTTTTAATCGTCACTATATTTTAAGGTTATTGGTGCAAGTCGATATTTTTTTGAGGCATTTTTGTATTGTTTATGTGTTTTTCTTGATTTTCAGCCATTTTCGGGCAGTTTCAAAAATAAGTAAACATTAGTTCTTTTATTCGTCACGATATTCTAAGGTCATTGTTACAAGTCAAAAAAAATTTAAGGCGTTTTTTGTATTGTTTATGTATTTTCTTGATTTTTTGGCCATTTTGGTGCATTTATGTAATATTCGGCTGTTTTCAGAAAGTTACGAAAAGAAGTAAAGATTTGTTCTTTTATTTGTCACGATATTCTAAGGTCATTGGTGCAAGTCAAAAAATATTTGAGGGGTTTTTTGTATTATTTATGTGTTTTTCTTGATTTATCGGCCATTTTGAGGCAATTACGTAATATTTGGCCATTGTCGGGCAGTTACGAAATGAAGTAAAGTTATGTTCTTTTATTCGTCAGGATTTTCTAAGGTCATTGGTGCAAGTCAAATTTTTTTTGAGGCGTTCTTTGTATTGTTTATGTGTTTTTCTTGATTTTTCGGCCATTTTGGGGAATTTACGTAATATTCAGCCATTTTCGAGCAGTTACTAAAAGAATTAAACTTTTTTTCTTAAATTTGTCACGATATTCTAAGGTCATTGGTGCAACTCAAAAACAAATTGAGTCATTTTTCGTTTTGTTTATGTGGTTTTCTTGATTTTTTGGTCATTTTGGGGCTTTTACGTAATATTCGGTCATTTTCGGGCAGTTACTAATAGATGTAAACTTTTGTTCTTTTATTCGTCACGTCATTCTAAGATAATTGGTGCAAGTCAAAATTTTTTTTAGGCGTTTTTTCTATTGTTTATGTGTTTTTCTGGATGTTTCGGCCATTTTGGTGCATTTACATAATATTCCGCCAGTTTCATGCAGTTACTAAAAGAAGTAAACTTTTGTTCTTTTATTCGTTACGATATTCTAAGGTCATTGGTGCAAGTCGAAATATTTTTAAGGCGTTTTTTGTATTGTTTATGTAATTTTCTTGATTTTTCTGCCATTTTGAGGCATTTACGTAATACTCGGTCATTTTTGAGAAGTTACGAAAAGAAGTAAAGATTTGTTCTTTTATTTGTCACGTTATTCTAAGGTCATTGGTGCAAGTCAAAAATTTTGAAGCATTTTTTTGTATTGTTTATGTGATTTTCTTGATTTAACAACAATTTTGAGGAATTTACGTAATATTCGGTCATTGTCGGGCAGTTACGAAATGAAATAAATTTATGTTCTTTATTTGTCACGATATTCTAAGGTCATTGGTGCAAGTCAAATTTTTTTTGAGTCGTTTTTCGTATTGTGTATGTGTTTTTCTTGACTTTTCAGCCATTTTGGGGCATTTACATAATATTCTGCCATTTTCGGACAGATACTAAAAAATGTAAACCTTTGTTCTTTTATTCGTCATGATATTCTAAGGTCATTGGTGAAAGTCAAAAAATAATTGAGGCATTTTTTGTATTGTTTATGTGTTTTTCTTGATTTTTTGGCCAGTTTGTTGCATTTACGTAATATTCGGCCATTTTCGTACAGTTACTAAAAGAAGTAAATTTTTGTTCTTTTATTCATAACGATATTCTAAGGTCATTGGTGCAAGTCAAAGTTTTTTGAGTGGTTTTTTGTATTGTTTATGTATTTTTATTGATTTTTCAGCCATTTTGGGGCATTTACGTAATATACGGCCATTTCGGGTAGTTATGAAAAGAAGTAAATAATTGTTCTTTTATTCGTCATGATATTCTAAGGTCATTGGTGCAAGTCAAAAAAAAATTGAGGCGTTTTTTGAATTGTTTATGTGTTTTCTTGACTTTTCGGCCATTTTGAGGCATTTACGTAATATTCGGCCATTTTTGGGCAGTTACAAAATGAAGTAAAGTTATGTTCTTTTATTCGTCACGATATTCTAAGGTCATTGGTGCAAGTCGAAATTTTTTTGAGGCATTTTTTGAATTATTTATGTATTTTTTTATATTTTTGGTCATTTTGGGACATTTACATATTATTTGACTATTTTCAGTCAGTTACGAAAAGAAGTAAAGTTTTTTTTTATTTGTAACGATATTCTAATGTCATTGGTGTAAGTCAAAAAAATTTAGATGTGATTTTTGTATCGTTTATGTGTTTTACTTGATTTTTCGACCATTTTGGGGCATTTACGTAATATTCGGCCATTTTCGGTCATTTACAAAAAGAAGTTAAGTTTTGTTCTTTTATTCGTCATGATATTTTAAGGTCATTGGTGCAAGTCGAAATTTTTTTGAGGCGTTTTCTGTATTGTTTATGTATTTTCTTGCTTATTCGGTCATTTTGGGGCATTTACGTAATATTCAGCTATTTTCGAGCAGTTATGTAATGAAGTAAAATTATGTTCTTTTATTCGTCACGATATTCTAAGGTCATTGATTCAAGTATAAATTTATTTTGAGGCATTTTTTGTATTGTTTATGTGTTTTTCTTGATTGTTCGACCATTTTGGGGCATTTACGTAATATTCGGTCATTTTTGGGTAGTTACTAAAAGAAGTAAACTTTTGTTCTTTTATTTGTCACGATATTCTAAGGTCATTGATGCAAGTCAAAAAAAATTTGAGTTTTTTTTTGTATTGTTTATGTGTTTTTCTTGATATTTAGGCCATTTTGGGGTATTTACGTAATATTCGGCCAGTTTTGGGCAGTTACTAAATGAAGTAAAATATTGTTCTTTTATTTGTCACGATATTCTAAGGTCATTGGTGCAAGTCAAAAAAAATTTGAGGCGTTTTTCGTATTGTTTGTGTGTTTTTCTTGATTTTTCGGCCATTTTGGGAGTATTTACGTAATATTCGGTCATTTTTGGGCAGTTACTAACAGAAGTAAATTTTGTTCTTTTATTCGTCACGATATTCTAAGGTTATTGGTGCAAGTCGAAATTTATTTGAGGCATTTTTTGTATTGTTTATGTGTTTCTCTTGATTTTTTGGCAATTTTGGGGCATTTACGTAATATTCGGCCATTTTCGAGCAGTTACTAAAAGAAGTAAACTTTTGGTCCTTTATTCTTCACGATATTCTAAGGTCGTTGGTGCATGTCAAAAAAATTTTTAGACATTTTTTTGTATTGTTTGTGTATTTTTCTTGATTTTTCGGCCATTTTGGGGCATTTCCATAATATTCGGCCATTTTCGGGCAGTTACGAAAAGAAGTAAAGGTTTGTTCTTTTATTTTTCACGATATTCTAAGGTCATTGGTGCAAGTCGAATTTTTTTTGAGGCATTTTTTGTACTGTTTGTGTTTTTTTATATTTCGGCCATTTTGAGGCATTTACGTAATATTCGGCCATTTTCGACAGTTATGAAATGAAGTAAAGTTATGTTCTTTTATTCGTCATGATATTCTAAGGTCATTGGTGCAAGTCAAAAAAATTTTGAGACGTTTTTTGAATTGTTTATGTATTTTTCTTGATTTTTCAGCCATTTTGGGGGAATTTACATAATATTTGACCATTTTCAGTCAGTTACGAAAAGAAGTAAAAAAAAAATTCTTTTATTTGTCACGATATTATAAGGTCATTGGTGCAAGTTAAATTTTTTTGAGGTGTTTTTTTTGTATCGTTTATGTGTTTTTCTTGATTTTTTAGCTATTTTGGGGCATTTACGTAATATTCGGCTATTTTTGGACAGTTACGAAAAGAAGTAAAAAAATTTTATTCTATTCGTCACGATATTCTAAGGTCATTGGTGGAAGTCAATTTTTTTTTGAGGCGTGTTTTGTATTGTTTATGTATTTTTCTTGATTTTTTGGCCATTTAGGGGAATTTACGTAATATTCGGTCACTTTCAGGCAGTTATGAAAAGAAATAAAATTTTGTTCCTTTATTTGCCACGATATTCTAAGGTCATTGGTGCAAGTCAAATTTTTTTTGAAGTGTATTTTGTATTGTTTAAATTTTTTCTTTATTTTTTGGCCATTTTGGGGAATTTTTGTAATATTCGGCTATTTTTGGGCAGTTACGAAAAAGAAGTATAGTCTTGTTATTTTATTCGTCATGATATTCTAAGGTCATTGGTGCAATTCAAAAAATATTTGAGGCATTTTTTGTATTGTTTATGTGTTTTTCTTGAATTTTCGGTCATTTTGGGTCATTTACGTAATATTCGGCCATTTTCAAATAGTTATGAGAAAAAGTAAAGTTTTGTTCTTTTATAGGAATTCTTTTTCTTCTTCTTCTTCTCCTTCTGCTCCTTTTTCTCCTTCTCCTCCTCCCCCTTCTTCTTCTTCTTCTTCTTCTTCTTCTCCTCTTCCTCTTAAGTTAGATTAAAATCATAATTACCCATTTAACCCTCAACTTTAAGTGTGAATTGCCCATGGATCACATACTCAATGAATCATAAGGGAGCAGGAACTACATCTAACAACCCAATATGCATGAATTTCAGACTTCTTTCATTCAAGGAGGAACTACCATCTCCTAACTTAAGAACAATGCTCAACACAATCTCATGGAGCCTAAATAGAATTTATACAGAAAGCACGTATTCAAGAAGGAAATCTCCACTCCAAGATAAGGCATGCTCAATAACTCATGAAGTCTATAAGTAACTCATACTCAATACTCAACAACATGATGAAAATACATCATAAAAGCCATTTTCTTTCAAACTTAAGATTTTTCATGAACATGCAAATTTAAGGAAATCATGTAAACACATAAAACACACATGACTTCAAACAAAATCAAACTCATTACCTCAAGCTACAATAGGAGGAAAAATATGAGGATACTGGGACATAATATCGGCCTCGGCCTCCCAAGTAGCACCCTCAACTAGATGGTTTCTCCATAACACTTTCACGGAGGCAACCTCTTGGTTCGTCAATCTCTTAAATTGTCGGTCTCAGATCTCAACCGGAACTTCTTCATAAGAAAGGTTCTCTTTCACTTCAAACCCTTCTAGGGGAATTATGGATGTCGGATCTCCAACACACTTTTTCAACATCGAGACATGGAAAACTGGATGCACCAACGCCAACTCATTTGGCAAATCAATCTCATATGCAACCTTACCAACACGCCTCAAAATTTGATATGGGCCTACAAAATGGGGACTAAGCTTCCCTTTCTTACCAAACCTCATTACACCCTTCATGGGTGAGATTCTCAAGTAAACCCAATCAAGCACATCAAATTCAAGGTCTCTCCTTCTAACATCCGCATAAGACTTTTGTCAACTTTGGGCCGTTCTCAACCTTTTTCTAATGATTCGAACCTTCTCAATAATCTCATGAACTAACTCGGGTCCTATCAAAGCAACCTCACCAACCTCAAACCATCCTATAGGAGATCTACACCTCCTGCCATAAAGAGCCTCAATCAAAGCCATACCGATACTAGAATGGTAGCTATTATTATAGGCAAATTCAGTCAAGGGCAAATGGTCATCCCATTTTCCCTTGAAATCAATCATGCATGCCCTCAACATGTCTTCCAATGCTCGGATTGTTCATTCCGCTTGCCCATCGATTTGGGGGTGAAAAGTAGTGCTAAGCTTAACTTTCATGCCAAGACCCTTTTTGAAGGACTTCCAAAACTGTAAAGTAAACTAAGTACCTCTATCGGAGATAATGGACAAGGGAACTCCATGAAACCTTACCATCTCTCTCAAATACAACTTAGCATAATCTTCTGTCGTATAGAGAACCTTGACGGGAATGAAATGGGACGACTTTGTCATTCGGTCTATTATAACCCAAATCAAATCATGTTGATGCCGAGTGCGTGACAATCCCACTGTAAAGTCCATATTCAAATCTTCCCACTTCCAAGTAGGAATGCTAATATCTTGGGATAAACCTCCTAGTTTCTTATTCTCAACCTTCACTTGTTGGTAATTAGGACACTTAGACACAAATTCCGCAATATCCTTCTTCATCCCATTCCACCAATAGATCTCCCGCAAATCATCGTACATCTTAGTGGCTCCTAGGTGAATAGAATACCGAGAACTATGGGTTTCTAACAAGATCTGTTCCCTCAAGTCATCAACATTAGGAGCACATAAACGACCTTGATACCTTAGGACACCATCTCCCCCTTAGGAGGAAGCCTTTACAGACTTCTTTAGCACCGCCTCTTTCAATTCAACTAAGGTCGGATCAAGACATTGCTTTGCTTTAACATCAGCCACGAAGGATGATTCGGAACCAATATGGACCATAATACCACCCTTGATGGAATCCACTAGTTGAACTCCCAATTGAGCCAACCTATGAACATCTCAAACCAACTCTTTTCTCTCATCATCAACATGTGCAACACTACCCATGGATAACCAACTAAGGGAATCCGCCACCACATTTGCTTTACCGGGGTGATAGAGAACACTCATATCATAATCTTTCAACAACTCAAGCCACCTTTTCAGATGGGTCGCATGCTCTTCATCACTCCAAGAATAAATGAGGATATCATTAATAAAGACGATGAAGAACAAGTCCAAATATTGTTTGAACACCCTGTACATTAAATCCATGAAAGTTGCAGGAGCATTTGTTAGTCCGAAAGACATAACTAGAAATTCATTGTGACCATACCGAGTCTTGAAAGCTATCTTCGGGATGTCACTATTTCTGACTCTGAGCTAATGATAGTCGAATTTGAGGTCTATTTTAGAAAAGCAACTATCACTCTGAAGTTGGTCGAACAAGTCATCAATCTTAGGGATAGGATTTTTTTTTTTGATTGTGAATTTTTCTAACTGCCGATAGTCAATGCACATTCTGAGAGAACCGTCTTTATTTTTCATGAATAACACTGGAGCACCCCATGAAGAGATACTAGGTCTGATGAAGCCCTTATCTAGAAGGTCTTTCAACTACTCTTTCAATTCTTTAAGATCGGTTGGATCCATTCTGTAAGGAGGAATCAAAATAGGCTGGGTATTTGAAAGGAAAACTATTCCAAAGTCGATTTCCCTTTCGGGAGAACTCTGGGAAGATCTTATGGGAACACTTCAGGAAACTGATTTACTACTGGGATTGAGTCAAGAGTTGGGGTTTCAGAGTTTGAATCCTTAACCCAAACAAAATGATAGATATACCCTTTGGAAATTAATTTTCTGGCCTTAAAGTAAGAGATGAATCGACCTATAGGCGCTGATATACTACCCTTCCACTCTAAGACTGGCTCGTTTGGAAACTGAAACCGAACTATCCTAGTTCTCTAATAGACTGAGGTATAAAAGGAATGTAGCCAATCTATGCCTAGAATGATATCAAAATCTACCATTTCTAACTCTACAAGGTCTGTTGAGGTGAGTTTCTGAGAAATTGTGACAAGACAATTTCTACATACCCGTTTAGCTATAACTGGGTCACCAACTGGAGTAGAGACTGAGAAGGGTTCTGAGAGAGTTTCTAGAATGACACAACTTCTGCTATATATGGAGTTACAAAAGAAAGTGTAGCCCCTGGGTCTAACAATGCATAAACATCTAAATGAAAGACTCTCAATGTACCAGTGACCACATCGGGAGAATCTTCTTGCGAGCATGAAAAGCATACAACCTATTTTGGCGTTGACCATCATCTGTACCAAAGGAGGCACCCTGCTGGGTGGGGCGACCCGCTGGAGCTGCTAAAGTAGTAGACCAAGTTTTGTTACCTCCTTGTCCTTTCCTTGCAGAAGGACAATCTTTCAACTTGTGAGCAGACTGACCACACCTAAAGCACCCCTCTCTGCCTGGAAGACACTCTCTCTAATGAATCTTACCACACTTTGGACAAGTTGGAAAAATCTGGTTACCTGAAACACTCCCCTGTGACTTAGAGCCTGATACCCTGCCTTTCTTGTCCTGTCGAAACTGGGGGATGGAGAACTAGATAATGAAGGTGTTGGGGATGTAGACCTCTGCTGAAACTGTGAGCAATTTCCACCACTCGATCTCTGCTGAGAGTATTCAAAAATTCCCTGTTCTAGCGTTCTTGTTGTCCTTAGCCATTTCCCTAAGATTATCACCCTCAACCTCCTGAGCATGAGTCATGAGATATCCATATCCCCTAACAACTTAGCATTCTTGCACTTGGTCTTTACTAAATCTGATACTCCAAACTAGAACTTGCTCATTTATCCCCTCGAATCAGCAACCATATGTGGAGCATACCTGGAGAGTTAAGTGAACTTCAGTCTGTATTCTTGGACTGACATTGAGTCCCACTTCAAGTTCATAAACTCCTCAGCCTTAGCCTCCCTTAACTCTCTTGGGAAGAACATATCTAGAAAAGCTCCAGTAAAACAGTCCCATGTCATAGGAGCTGTATTCTCACCCTAGTTTTCCTTCCATCGTGTGAACCAAATATGACCCACATCCTCGAGTTGATAGGATACTAACTCAACACTCAACACTCTCAGTACCAATCACTTTCATTTACCTCAAGAATATTCTTAACCTCATCAATGAAGTTCTGTGGGTCCTTACCAACCTTTGACCCTAGAAATTCTAGTAGATTCTTACGAACAAAGTCTCGAACACTAGCTGCAGTTGATCCACCATTAGTGTTTGCAGGAACTGTGGCCTGCTGATTGTTCTGATTAGCTACACTCTGAGCCAAGAGCTGGATCGCATCGTGAAATTCTACATTCGTAACTTCTTTGTTCGGGATTGGAGGAACTACGTTAGTATTGTGTGCATTAGTATTATGTGTGTTAGCTTTACAAGGAGGCATGATCTAAAGCATATAACGACGAATTAGAAAGGAGAAGTTGAATCATACCTCACGCACAATAAGAATAGAAAAGAAAGTGAAGTTTTTCCTTAAACACTTCGTAGCCTCCACCTCATAGGTGTGGCGTGCTTCACACTCATGAAATAAACTCTATTTACTGTGACTTTCAGACACCCTAGGACTCTTGAATCTGATACCAAGTTTGTCACTTCCCGATGCTGCCCCCTAGACATAACACGAGACCTAAGATCACGGGTGACCCCAAGCTAACCCTGAGTCTGACATATATCAAGCATACTGAAAATGACTAAGTAAAACATGTACTATGCGGAAGCTAAAAATAGTGGATACCTAAAATGGGGAAAACCCAACTAGTCAGAATATATAAGATATAATAATAAGAGTTTAGTGATGACTGAATAAACACTTAACAAATCGAGCTGAATCTACTACTATGTCTGAAAAGCCTTTACTAGATTGAGTTTCTAGGACATGCCCCCAGCTAACTCTAGAAAAACTCAAAAACTTGAAATAAAGACTAAAATAGAAAGCATGTCTATTATCCTTAAAGTATGAGGACTCACTAGTAAAGCTGCTGAAGTCGAATTGAGAATTGATCTAAGCATGATCTGCATGCTGAGTGCCTGAACCTACATGATGAATCTATGTATCATAAAGCATGTGTTAGTACTTGGAATGTACTGAGCATGCAGGATATATATATGCTAAGCTGAAAAAATTAAATAAGCTAAACAATGCATAACTGAGCAATGATATAATCTGAACAAGGATATAGATATGTACTGAAGTATAAATAAAAGATAAACTGAATGCAATGACCAAGTACTAATCATGAAGATAACATGTTGAACTGTATACTGAAGTAACTATTAAAAGCATGGTCAATGCACTAAGAGTCTGACTATGGGAGCTACTATCGACCGATATAAACCACGTGAGCTGAACGTGGAGTCCGACGTATGCACCCAATCGAGAGGACCCAATATACCTTGCAAGGGGTAAAGAGGCATGAATGTGGCGTAATCACTAAAACTGATTCCCAACTAAGGGGATTTATAAACCTATGTGGGCACGTAGTTCTATGACTTTGAGGGTATGCTGAACCCTAGTCCAACTCGGTGCTAAGTCTCCTCCCATCTGAATATTCTTGAAGCTATAATACACTAAATATGAATAGCTCCAAAACTGACATGCTAACTGAGAATGCAACATTAATAAACTGAGAATATGGCATTTGAAATCTGAAGCATGAACTTTTGTTTGACTGGCCTAGCAAGTATAATTCATGAACTGGGATAAATTTACACAAGCTAGAGTTTTGAGCTTTATGCAAGGAATTATACTGGATTGTCAAGAAACAAGTTATTCAAATCAAAGGAACCATAATCAAAATAAATCTTGAAAATCTAGAAACCCTAGGTTTGAACAGTTTATGAGTATCTAAAGAACTAACTGGATTCTAGAAACTTAATGGGTGAAAGGAACCCACTAGTGAAATCCCACATACCTGGTGAATAAATCTACAAAGAAATCCTTTGGATTTTGGGGCTAAACTTCGAAGAACACCTCTGTTTGTTTTGGAAGAAACCGGCAACTTTTCCTCTTCTTTTTGCTTTAAGTTGGGTGATATTTTGGAGAATGAGGGTTCTGTGCCTGACTAGATTATTAGGGTTAAGCTAAGGAAAAAGACATAGTTTAGGCATCAAACAACGTAGTTTAAGTGCCTAAAGTATAGTGGAAAAGACAAAACTGACCTTGACTTAAAGCTGACGAAGTGCCACTCACGAGGGGACTGACGAACCGTTGTTTGAACCACTGCCCGTCAACTGGGTCGTGGTTTGTTGCTCTGCTCGACAAGCCTTCACTAAAACGAGCATAACTTTTTACTCTAAGCTTGGATTTTAGCAAACTTTGTTGCGTTGGAAAGATGATTCAATTATCTTTAATTTTATATGTCTTGGGCCACCTAGTTCATTTTGTGCTAAAATATATGACTGTTTGAAGATGACCCAAAAGCCATTTTTCTCTAAATAGATATTGACCCTCACCTACGGCCATACCTATGGTTTGTAGGTCCAAACACATACCTTATTGGTCAGCCATGGGTGGGATTAGATACTCCTAAGTCTGGAACCCAATGACGAGACCCCACCTACGGTCCGTGGTCTGACACACGGTCCGTCGGTGGCTTCCGTTGGTCCTGACACCAGATCCTATAAAGCTGCATTTTTTCCATCTTCTCGAATCTTAGGTGTTACACTTGTTCCTACATTGTTTCACTAATGTAGAACCCGACGTTCCCATTCTAGACAGTTATGGCTAGTTGATCCTTTTGAGCTTTTGGCAGATTGGTGAGCCTTCATGTTACGAGGACTGAGACTGTTTATTGTTTTATGTCATTTCATTTCAGACTTGTAAGTGATGTATGCGTTACGTTCCAATCACTTTAATTATGATGTACTAGATGGGTTGCAACTTATGTTAGACTTCCGCCTTTGTCAAACTCTTTATGATATAACATTGTCTTTGAATTCTTTAAATTCTATTATCTTGTATAGGGTCTCTCAGGGTCCTATACTCCATGTTACGATTAGGGTATACATTGGGATCATGACATTGCATCCTCTTTGTCCTTCAAGTTATCTCGTTCAATCTTAATAGAATCCAATGTCGTGTTCAAAGTATCAATTTTAACCGTAGCCTAATTCAACCGAGTCTTTAAATTATTTATTATGACCACCATTCTATCCGAAAATAATTTGTCATGCCACTCCCAATAACCACATGAATTTGTCTATGCACCATAATCAAAACAACTTCAAATTATTAACACCATTATGAAGTGGGTAACTGAAATTTCAAAAAAAAAAAAACAAAAAAAAAAATTCAATAATAAAACTTACTTCAGGTTTTGAACACTTGTAAAATCTTCTTGCGGAGTTTGATGGTAACGACCCGTAAAATGATAGGTTTAACTAGAGCCTTAATGAGAGGGTCAACGTCATGGTATGTGCTAGATTTCGTAGTTAAAAGACCTTTTTTAAAGTTAGTTAAAGGTGGCAAGGGCATGTGCCTTAGCCAAGGGGATAAGGCCTTAGCCAAAGGCCAAGGTTCCCCAACCTTGCCCAAGCTACTGCCCAAGACCACGGATCACTTCACGGTCAGTAATGATGACCACAGATCGTAGAAGTGGCCGTGAAGGTCACTTGGTGGCATGGCAAGCAAGGCAATTTGCCAAGCTACTGCCCGAGTTCCACGGACCACTTCACGATCAAAGGTCTTGACCACAGATCGTAAAAGTGGTTGTGAAGATTACTTGGCCATGTCGAGGCTTGGAAAAGTTGAAGGAGCTACTTCCTAGAGGACCACGGGAACCACCACGGGCCGTAGTCCTCCTTCACGATCTTTAGAAGTGACCTTGGTCCCTGACGGGGCTGCCCCATTTTGGGAGTTTTTGGTAATATTTCGTTTTAATGTTTTATTCATTGGGGTTGATTTTAAATGGTTTATATCATAAATATATATAGTTTTAAGTCTTTTAACAAGTCATTAACTCCATTATTTTCAAAGACCCTAAATCAAAATCCCAAAGTTCCTCCTTCAATTATTTCTCTCTCTAGAAGTTCTCAAGGAAGAAGAATAAGAAGTGGGAGCTAGGGTTTAGATTCAAGGCATTTTCTTCATCAAATTTATTGAGGAATCTTAGTAAAGGTATGGTGATCCTTCATCTAGGGTTATTTTTCACCCTAGAGTCAATTTCAAAATAGATTTCAAAGATTGCAAGTTCATGAAAAATCTAGGGTTTTACTCAATATCATGGATTCTTCTCTCAAACAATTTTAAATGGTTACTAATGGCATATTATTATTGTATTGATGTGTAAAGTATGTTTTATGAAGGAAAAACTCTATGAACTCATGATTTCTCTAAATCCCTAAATTATGCATTTATGAAGTGGGTTTGTTGATTATGAAAGATTATGATTGGGTTATTGATAAATTGCTTTGGGTAATTGAATTGTATCATTATCTATGCCTTAATTATGGTCAATTTTTGATGTATTGATGATTTGTGATGTTGGCCTTGAAGGCAAGATATGGTCAATTACTTGTTGAATTATAATTATGAATTAGATGTTGATCCACTTGAAAGGTGGATGTGTTTATTTACTATGAATGTTGAGATATTGAATTGACGGATGTTCTCTTTGTATGATCATGAAGTATGTATATGAAGGTAAAATCTATGAAGTTTCTATGATAATGTTAATAATGAAGTACTTGAAAGGCTATTCTCAATTGTACCCTAATGACTGAAATGATGTGTTGGTTTGAAAGGATATTCTCAATCCTGCACTAATGAATGAAAATGAGATTCTTAGATGAAAGGCTATTCTCATCTTTGAATCTATGAGTTATCCAATGAATGTAGGGAGGAGATGAATGCTCATCCGTGAGTTGAGGCGGAATGTCTAGTAGCAATTTCTTGAGATGGATGCTCATCCGTGAGTTGAGGCGGAGTGTCTAGTAGCAATCTCTTATCCCTTGAATATAATGAATGTTAACTACTCTATGGGAACGTAGGCTAAGCACCGAGTGGATATTGAATGAGATGGATGCCCATCCGGAGTTGAGGCGGGGTATTTAGTAGAGTCTCTTGAGGTGGATGCTCTTTCGTGAGTAGAGTTTGGGTATCTTGTAGAAACTTCCTTGTCCCATAACTATGTGCCCACATAGGATAGCTAGTGGATCCACTTAAGCTAAATATCAGTTTACCTTAGGCAAGTAGACCAATCCTTACGATGAGGGATAGTACATCAGATTCCATGATCTAGCTCTCATGGTATATGTCGGTTAAATGCTTGTTCCCACCATGTGAGATGTGCATTTTAGTTTCTTGAGAAGTTCTATAACGTATGGGTAGTAGTATGGGATGCTATGCATACATGACATGAGTAGGCTTCAAGAGGGCTATAATGAGTTCTCTATATCTTAATGAACAATGTCCCCTTATTGATGTTAATGAAGAATGTTGATTATTAAATGTCTAATGTAATGATGCATGACTATACTTGGCTTATATTGTGAGTTACTTCCTTGTCATGATTTAATGAATATGAATGTGCCTTGTCTATGGTGGCTTTAAGGAGCACTTAGTGTAAGTGGTAGTATGGGATGCTACTTGCACATTGCACAAGTGTGACTTAGAGTTGTCTTAGATGTTGGTCCTAATTAATGATGTGATTCATGAAATATTTATCTATCTTATTTGCATTATTGTGTGAAGGTGGAAAGAGGGAATGGTAAGTTCACTTTTGGTGACCTTAAGGTGGTACCTTAGTGTGGGTGGTGGTATGGGACGCTACCCATACATTGCACAAGGTATAGCTTGAGGGTTGCTTGAGGTGGAGTCTCAAGGTAAAAGTAAAGGTTTATATGGGATTGTGTTTAAATGTGACTTGTATGTTGGTAGTGACTTATATTATGCCTCATTCATTAAATGTTCATGAAGTTTTACCAAAATGGCATAAAAGCATGACATTCAAATAAAATGTCTTTTTTAAGCATGTTTTTGCATGGTCATCATACTTAGTACATTTCTGTGTGCTAACCCATATTTCTTCTATTTTACTACAAGTGTAGGTTCCGGCAAGTGATTACTTCTAGCTAGAATTGAAGTGCTTGGATAGAGTTTCCTCCAAGACTTGGTATGTCCTCATGGATTCGAGGACAAGAACTTTATGTTTCATTTGCTTATGTAATAGATATTTTAGTAGTCTTTTCAATTGTAAAGGGCCGTGTCCCTACTTATGTTTTGAGATTGTGTCTAAGATGGCCATGTGAGACTTTATTATTCCGTTGCTTTATAAATGACTTTTTTGGCTATTGGTTTTATTAAGAAAATTTTTAATTCCGCACTATTTTCCTTATATCAAATGTTTATGAATGCTATGTGGCTTGTATAAGGCTTTTCAGAGTCTTGTACGCCGGTTACCCCTAGGGGTTTCTCTCGGGGTGTGACATTGATTGAGTTTTTGAAATAAAGAAATTTACAATTTCGTATCAACGATACTTTCTCTTTGATGAACAACTATCTTCAGACAGTGTACTCTTTAAAAAAAAAGCAATATTACCTTGTCAGTAAATGAAGAACAAAAAATAAGAACAGTTAAAGCATAAAAGGAGCATAAAACAATACCCAAAATCTTAAATTATGAAGGTTGAATCAGAAAAAAAAATCATAAAAAATCATAGGCTATAAAGTTTGAAGCAGAAAAAGAAATCATACCCCAAAAACTAAGTTATAAAATTTGAACAAGAAAAGAATACACACCTTGAAGCAAAAATCTCTACGCCAAAGTAGAGGACCCCAGTTTGCAGGCCTCTTTGGTTGCTAGAGGGAGAACTTCAATTGTGCATTAGGTTTTCTTTGTTTGAAGGTTGAGAATTGGGTGGGTCAATATTATTGGTTAGGTGGGTTATATTATTGGGGCAGAGTAGGTTATATCAATTGGATATATTTTAAATTGAATGGACTCTTTTAATCTTAGTTGTCCACGTGTCTCCCGTTAGATTTAAGGGTATATTTAGCCCAAAGTATTACGGGAGGGGTACATTTAGCCCAAAAGTATAACGAACAGTAAATTTAAACTATTTCCAATAGTACATGGTATTTTGGCCCTTTTCCAAATTGTCAAATTTAAATAACGAATAACCAATATAAAGTTTGCTTATTGTCTTATGTCATCTCATGTTTCTGTTAACAATCGAAATGTAGTTATTTTTAAAGTGTTTGACCAACATGTAATTTTAACTTTGAGAGACTTTCATATAATAAGTGTGACATATTAATTCAAATAATCCAGACATGTTATTCAAAATAGATTATAAGAATCAATACTTCAATTAACAAAAATATACAATTGAATGATCTTTGTAAGTATTTGAAAGTGAAGTTAAAATATTATGGTGAAAAAGAACATTATTTAGACTGTGAAGAGATTTTATGAGGTTTGTTGATATTTTTTTTCATTGATTCAATAATTCAGATATTTATGATAATATATGATTAGGTAATTATTATTCAAAAATTGTTAACTGTGAAATCGTCTTCTAATCATCCATTCAGAAATGTATGTTAAGAGATTCATATGTTCAATTAAAAATGTATTCGATAAGGTTAATAGAAATAATGCAACTTCAGAGTATTTTGTTTTGTGCTTCTCATTCATAGTTTATATTTGATTTTATAAAAAAATAAATTAAGAATTAAGTAGACACTTAATCTTGAACTGACCCTAGATGCATAACTATACTACCAACATAACATCACTCATAAAATCAGGAAAATAGATAAATATATCTTAATTTAAAAACAAGCCCTCAATCAACAAATTCCCTATCAACAAAACTTGCAATTAACTCAGTCAATTCTAGCAAACTTATGTAGAAAATAATTTATATTTTGTGGATCATCGAGTCCACCATGATATCTATGATCAAGTAATGCTAAGCAGACCATCAAAGTTACCATAATATCTAAAAACACATAAATTAATAACATATAATCATATACAATCAAAACTAACAAACTGTTCTGTAAAAGATAAAACAACAAGGTCAATTGCTAACACACATTTATATAATTCAAAGTCTATAAACTCTAAGAGTAATCTATCTAATTGAGATAAGACCCCAACTTATCCATCTGTTGTACAAATAAAATGCTAACAAACCTCTAGATCTGATAAGTTAGCAAAAAATGGAGTTGACCAATTTTTTGAAACTCGACTATACTATAGAGGAAACCTGTGTACTTATCTGTCAAAACTTATAGGCAAGAATATATCATTTTCAGGCAATAGAGATGTCAGTACAAAAAAATTTACTGAGTATGAAAGTCAGTAAAATAACTGCATAGATATCTGGTCTTAGACGCTATGTAAAAGCATGCGACTAATGGTCATCCGTTATTGATGTTTGTGTAATTAAGACACAACTTCCAATACAAGTGTCTACGATCGTGCAATAGTATAATAACTCAATCAAGGGTTAGGGTCTAATCCCAAGGGAGTGGTGGTGAAAATTAATAGAAAAATAAAATTTAGTTCTAATTAGTCATAGTTAAAAACATTTTTGAATATAAACATGCTAAATCTAAGGATTGACACAAGCGTCAATTATCAATGGGGGATTGCCACAAGTAAACAAAAACAATGAAAATAAAGAAAGAAACTAATATGGAGAAGGGATTCTTGGGATGTGATTGATGTTTGCGTAATCAAGACACAACTTCCAATGCAAGTGTGTACGATCGTACAATAGTATAATAACCCAACCAAGGGTTGGAATTGTTCCCACAGGAAGTGGTTTTGAGAATTAACAGAAAAATAAAATTAAGTTCTAATTAGTCATAGCTAAACACATTAACGATTAAAAATATAGTAGATTAAAGGGGGACACAAAAGTGTCACTTAACCATGGGGGTTTTGTCACAAGTAAGCAAAAACAACGAAAATACACAAAAAAATACTAATAAAGGAGACGGGATTATTTGGATGTGATTGGAATACGGGGTAGACTAAATCATTGGGTACATGATTTTGCTAGTAAGATCATTGAATCTTTGTGACTACACTAGACTTTAAAGGGGATAAGCTCTCTCTCGAGCAACTTACCCTGTTTCAAGCGGGTTCCTCTCGGACACCCACTTGCCGCATGAAGAACAACCTCCGCCTTAACCCACTCACTCTCTCGAGCTGAGTGTGTGGACATGGGACTAGGGTTCACTCTCTTGAACTGAACCTCATGTCGACCCACTCAGACTGGCTATCAATTTAGTAGTCTTAGTTTTACGTCCTCTCTCTCGAGAAGGTCGAAAACACAGAGGTGAAATCGTATTTGCAACTACAATTTCATTAAGTTCCACCACAACTACTAAATGAAATCACATCAAAACAGCAAATAAACCACCAACAAGCAAGACCCAACAACTAATCTAACCCATATTCACAAAATCACACCCCAAGAATTGGGGGTTTAGATAGACATGCTCAAGAGATAGAAATTTATGCCAAAATGAACTTGCATTCAAATGGGTATGAAGATTTAAGTCTCAAAACAAGTTAAGAGTGAAGAATAAAAAAGACCCAAGTCCAAAACCTTGGAGATGAAACCCTTTGAATATTCAAGTCTTCAAAACCCTCTCAAACTTAGAGCAGAAATATCAAAAAGTACTATTCTATATGAAAATTATAAAAATTGTTCGACTCTTAAAACTACAACTCTAACTAGTATTTATAGTTTTCACAGATTTGTGCTGCAGCGGATCATTAAGCGACATTAGTCAGAATCACTGATTAACTCAGCGATTTGCCTTTTGGTGTAGTTCATCGACGTCTTGAACCAACCTTCAGCATCATCGTGCTCTGGGTCATTGGGCGACATGGTACTGCTTCGCGGAACTTCTCAGTGATGCACCGAATACTCCTTTTTCCGCCGACTTGATCCTTTCCTTCAGGGCTCAGCACACTATAATAAAAGGCGAAGTAAGACCCTTCGGCGACTCGCCAAGTGGATTCGATGATCCTCATGCCTTCATTTCTTCGTTCTTTTAAGACTTTTTATTCCTTTTTGTGACGTAGTGTCCATGCCTTCCTTCAAACTTCAAAACCTGAAACTTAAGGGTTTTCATCATATATTGAGATAAAACAAGAATTTGAGAAAACTAATTCTATCAAAATGTAGCCCTAAATGAGTCCAATTTGTGGACTTATCAGTGATAGGAACACTGGATAGACTAAATCGTTGGGTACATGCTTTTGGTAGTAAATTCAATTAATATTTGTGACTAGGCTAGACTATAGTGGGGATAAATTCTCTCTCGAGAAACTTACCCCGAATCAAATGGGTTCCTCTCGGACACCCACTTGCCGCATTAAGAACAACTTCCGCCTTAGCCCACTCACTCTCTCGAGCTGAGTGTGTGGGAATGAGACTAGGGTTCACTCTCTCGAGCTGAACCTTATGTTGACCCACTTCCACCGACCATCAATTTAGTAGTCTTAGTTTTACGACCTCTCTCTCGAGCAAGCTGAAAACACAAAGGTGAAATCGTATTTGCAACTACAATTTCATTAAGTTCCACAATAACTACTAAACGAAATCACATCAAAACAATAAATAAACCACCAAAAAGCAAGACCCAACATATAATCTAACCCATATTCACAAAATCACACCCCAAATATTGGGGTTTTAGCTAGACATGCTAAAGAGATAGAAATTTATACCAAAATGAGTTTGCATTCAAATGAATATGAAGATTTAAGTTTCAAAATAAGTCAAGAGTGAAGAATCCACAAGACCCAAGTCCAAAATCTTGGAGTTGAAACCCTTTGAACCTTCAAGTTCTTCCAAAACCTCTTCAAACTTAGAACTCAAGAACAAAGTCTCAAAAATTAATGTTCAAAGCTAAAAATTTGATACTAAAATAATAACTCTAAACGAGTATTTATAGTTTTTAAAAATTTGTGTTGCAACGGATCATTCGGCTTCGTTAGTTGAGATCGCCGATCGACTTGGCGATCCACCCTTTGGTAGGTTTCATCGTTGTCTTGCTCTATCCTTCAGCATCGTCGTGTTTGGATCATTGGGCGACATAGTACTACTTCGCAGAACTTCTTGGTGACACGCCGACTGCTTCTTTTCTCCGCCAATTTGATTCTTTCCTTCAGGGCTCAGCACACTGGAACAAAATGCGATCTCCAGGCTCATCGGTGACTCGCCAAATAGACTCGGCGATGCTCAAGCCTTCATTTCTTCGTTCTTTCAGCCAGTTTTGTTCCTTTTTGCTAATTAGTGTCCATGCTTTCCCTCAAACTTCAAATACTTGAAATTTAAGGGTTTTCATAAGATATTAAGATAAAATATGCATTTGAGGACACTAATTCTATCAAAATATAGCCCTATATGAGTCCAATTTGTGGACTCATCAACACCCCCAAATTAATCTTTTGCTTGTCCTCAAGCAAAGTCAAGTTCAGCCGTTAAAAAAGGAGGTCTCGAACAGTGCTACACAAGACTCAATTATGATTGCACACAACAAGACTCAAGTTACTTATGCAAAGATCAAATGTGCACTCAAAGATTCAAGTTGTGACTCACCAATATAAAAAAAAGTCTCATGCTCACAATACTTGCTTCAAATGCAAGTTCAAGCTCAACCAAAGTGTTCAAATGCCCTCACACAAGGAATGATTCCAATTTCACACACAAAGGTTTAATCATTTAAAGTTCCGGAATCAAATGCAACGCTCACTCTCACAAATAAGAACACAATGCATGCTTTCACTCATAAGTTTGCCCGTATTTTCCGATCAACATTTGTTTCAGCTCACTCAAGATCACAAAGGTCTTTTCAAGGCTTGTAATGGGGCAGAGTGCAAAGGTATGGTCATTTAGGCTCAGTCATTTTCATCCTCATGAAATGTGGTACTCACAACACTCCCTTTCCTCTTCTTTCATCATTCTCTTTAGTGCTCATAAGTCATCCTATTATTCACCCCATGGATTTTTGGAGACCCTATTTTCTTTGTATTTTCACAACTTTATTCCACTTCTTTTTCATTCTTCTCTTTTATTTTATTTTTTTTTGTATGAAGGGGTTCCATTTTTCTCAAGACCATGGGTAAGAAGTACTTTCTTGCACTTCTTGATTTACCCTTTCTTTACCACACCTCCAACTTAGGCTTTTGGCCTAAGTTGGCTACTCAACTAACCACAACTTCATGAGGATTATAGGTAATGGATAAGGAAAGGTTACGTTTGCATCAAGTTTCTTCCAAAGAAAGGTAAGGTTCAAGGGGTGTTCAAGAGAGGTTCACACACTCACTAGGTAGGCCACAAAAGAGGTATATGTCAAATTGGCTCACACTCTTCGAAGTTGCCTGAGATCATATCAAAAGATAGTCTTACTTAGTCGATCGGACCAACGGGACAAATTCTAGGATCTATCATGCATGGTTCAAAGTAAGCTCTTCACACTAGGTATTGACACTACAGTCAAACAAGACTCCACAATTTCTCTAGTGTGCAATGATCATCATAATAGACTCAATTTGATACTAGGCTAGTCAATACGAGATGCAAAGAGTTCACATATTGTCTATGCGACTTTATTTGGTCTCATCGTAACCGCGCATTCATGTTCGTTCGATTAAGAGCACTATTTAAGTCATCGGTATTAATTGGAACTGAGACTTAAATTTTGCAAAAGAACAACCACATTCAACACATGAGAGGTGGCAAAATTTTCGGACGGGTCAAAATCATTTTTTTCAATTTAAAATAAAAGGAGCCATAAGCTCAAACATCCACATAAACAGTATATCAAACACAATTTATAAACAGAACAGCCCAAATACAAACAAAACATGAATATCAATAGCACACAAAGGTGGGCTTCACCCCACCACAAATAAAAAGCGTTTGTCCTCAAATGCAAATGAAATAAAATATCCAAAAGTGAAAGTAAGTAAGACAGAGAAGGAGGTAGAGAAAAATCATGTCTACACAGTCGCTCCATCTGTCTGGGCATCAGTTCTCGATGCCTCAGGGGGGACAACAGTGACAGATTCACCAAGGTTTGTTGAGTGTGAGTCTTCCAGGAAAACATGCACCGCTCTGCAAAATCCTCTGGCCCATGAAGTAATATTAGGGTCTAGGGTATTGGTTTTCCTGGCAGAAGTGGGTCTCTTGCTCTTGCCTTTCCCAGTAGTAGTGAGTAGTTTCGAAGCTTTTCTTTTTTATGTAACTGCATCCTCCTTTATCTCAATCCCTTTGGGCTTCTCTTGAGCTAGCGTTATTCTTTCAACAGCTTTAGATTTAATCATAGTTGCAAAGTCTCGAAGAGAAGGTAGAGAAATATTGACAAAAGCACCGGAGATTAGTTGTTGGTAAGCTTCACCGACTCTTTTGGCGTATCGCCGATATCATTCGACGATCTAGGGTTAGTCTGCTGAAAGCTACAGTGCACAGAGATCCAGGTGAGTTGACAAGGATAAAAAAAGACTTTCGGCGAGTTGCCGAAGGTCTTTGGCGACCTTCAACTTCTCACCGAATTGCATAACCCATTAACACATAGGTCATAAAATTTAAGGGTGAGATGAGGACATTAAGTGAAATGTTGAGTGGTTCAGCGAGCTAGACCCAGCTCGCCAAACGGCTTAACATGCCTATTTTTAACCCAACTTCTTGAATTCAACCCCATAACCCCCAAAAATAAAATCAAAGTATGCACTAGTATAGTTAATATAGGACCCATAGCAACCAAACACAACCCTTTGGATTTTAGTCCAGTTTAAGAAATACAATTACGAGAATTCAACAGTTACAACTACTCGAGCAAGATTAACAGATTAAATCATGCATGTAAACAGTCTAAGATTATTGGAGAGGCCCCGCACACAACAACTCAATGAGATGAATTCCAAATAAGCACATTTTTTGCTAAGATGAACTCGGGGAATAGAAAACCAACATTTGGTGCAGACTAGGAGAGGATTGAAATGCTAGGCGATAATGTAATCCAACTCCGAGCACAAATCAACACTAATAATATTCTAACAACGCAAGAAATATAGAAAATAGAGTGCAGGTGTGAGTTAGGAAAGATAACAAGTGAGGGAAATGAATGAATTAGAATTCTTAAACTTGTGGCCCCAAAAATCATCCAATTCTTGATCATTCGGTGACATTAGTCATGATCGCCGAACCTCTCGGCGTTCCGCTGAGTAGTCATTTACCTCGCCGAGTTTTATAGGACCTCCAGTTAATGTGGTGTCCAAACGGCGGTCCACGTCGGGGTCGCCAACATTCTTGGTGATTCACCGATTGGACTTGTTGCTCGCCACCCTGCACTCTTTTGAACACTTTCCACACTTCAACTTGTACAAACAACACACCATTATTTTACCAGAACATAAATAAAAGCAATTAAAACCTTGGGTTGCCTCCCAAGCAGCGCCTTAGTTAACGTCGTGGCACAATGCAAGTCAGCACTCATACTCCATTTTTGGGGTTAAACCTAGTGCAACTAAGCGATCCCAATTGTTCATTTGGATGGAATTGAGGCAATACATGACCCAAGATAGTTTCAATTAGTTGGATAGATCTAGAGTGAGAATCGCTTATCTGAGTTAGCACTTCTACATTTTTTTTAATCTCCTCTAATAGTCTATCTTGCTCATTTAGCTTTTGGAGAATGATTAATAACGTATCCTCAATACGTCTATTTTCATTGTCCATAGACCTTCCCTGCTCGGTAGGTGATATGCATTTGTTCTTGTTTTTGGACATCACCTCCAGTTCCTCAACCTTTTGGGTCAAGTTATTCAACTGACCCAGCCAAATGATCAATTGTTGGTCCTTCTCAGTATCCTTGTTGGTTTTGGCCACAAGGTCAAGAAGTTTAGTTGCGGTCTCATAGGAGTATCTCTCAAGACCACCCGAGATAAGTCAATCGATTAATCCTTTGTTTTCGAGATTAAGACTCCTATAGAAGCACTCCAGTAGAACTAGATTGGGAATTTCATGAGTTTGGCATTGCATTAACAGTGCCTTAAACCTCAACCACGACTCATGAAAAACTCTCCTTCCATCTGTTTGAAGGTCAGGATGCTATCCCTGAACCTCATCACTTCCACTGAGAGGTGCTTTATTGGTTCATAGTCATTAACCACACTCATCTCTCCTATTTCTGTAAAAAAGAATGAACAAAAAAAAACTACTAATTAAGTTAGTAGAACTACAACTAAGAAAAACAAAAAAATTATTAAACTAAAAATTCTCAACCGATACCACTCCCCGGAAACTGCGCCATTTTGATGTTTGCGTAATCAAGACACAACTTCCAATACAAGTGTCTACGATCGTGCAATAGTATAATAACCCAACCAAGGATTGGGGTCGAGTCCCAAGAGAGTGGTGGTGAAAATTAATAGAAAAATAAAATTTAGTTCTAATTAGTCATAGCTAAAAACATTTTCGAATATAAACATGCTAAATCTAAGGAGTGACGCAAGCATCGATTTTCAATGGGGGTTTGTCACAAGTAAACAAAAACAGCAAAAAAATAGTGAAAATAAAGAAAGAAACTAATATGGAGATGGGATTATTGGGATGTGATAGGAATACGGGATAGACTAAATCGTTGGGCACATGCTTTTGGTAGTAAATTCATTGAATATTTGTGACTAGGCTAGACTATAGTGGGGATAAATTCTCTCTCGAGCAACTTACCCCGAATCAAATTGTTTCCTCTCGGACACCCACTTGCCGCATTAAGAACAACCTCCGCCTTAGCCCACTCACTCTCTCGAGCTGAGTGTGTGGGAATGAGACTAGGGTTCACTCTCTCGAGCTGAACCTCATGTCGACCCATTCCCATCGGCCATCAATTTAGTAGTCTTAGTTTTACGACCTCTCTCTCGAGCAAGCCAAAAATAAAAAGGTGAAATCGTATTTGCAACTACAATTTCATTAAGTTCCACCATAACTACTAAACAAAATCACATCAAAACAACAAATAAACCACCAACAAGCAAGACCCAACAAATAATCTAACCCATATTCACAAAATCACACCCCAAGAATTGGAGTTTTAGCTAGACATGCTAAAGTGATAGAAATTTATACCAAAATGAGTTTGCATTCAAATGGGTATGAAGATTTAAGTCTCAAAACAAGTCAAGAGTGAAGAATCCACAAGACCCAAGTCCAAAATCTTGGAGTTGAAACCCTTTGAACCTTCAAGTTCTGCAAAACCCTCTTCAAACTTAGAACTCAAGAACAAAGTCTCAAAAATTACTGTTCAAAGATAATAATTTGATACTAAAATAATAACTCTCAATGAGTATTTACCGCTTTTAAAAATCTTTGTTGCAGTGGATCATTTGGCGTCGTTAGTCGAGATCGTCGATCAATTCGGCAATCCTCCCTTTGGTAGGTTTCATCACCGTCTTGCTCTATCCTTCAGCATCATAGTGTTTGGATCATTGGGTGACATAGTACAGCTTCGCGAAACTGCTTGGCAACACGCCGATTACTTCTTTTCTTCGCCGATTTGATTCTTTCCTTCAGGGCTCAGCACACTGGAACAAAAGGCGATCTCCATACTCATCGACGACTCGCCAAATGGACTCGGCGATCCTCAGACCCTCATTTCTTTGTTCTTTCAGCCATTTTTGTTCCTGTTTGCTAATTAGTGTCCATGTTTTTTCTCAAACTTCAAATACCTGAAACTTAAGGGTTTTCATCAGATATTGAGATAAAATATGCATTTGAGGACACTAATTCTATCAAAATATAGCCCTAAATGAGTCCAATTTGTGGACTTATCAGTTATGCAAATAAATACAATGGACATGATTGGATTTAGTAATAAAGCTTGATGATTGTAACTATGTGCATGGTATTGCCTGATAAAATGTAGATGTATGAAGTGTTCTTGCTTATATTACTGAGAAATTTTAATCAAGGAAATGCCTTGACATGGTTAGGCGTGATGGCTTAGTAATAAAGTGTTTTGTCGTTAGACTGAAATTTTTTGTTAAACTTTTTGGGTATGTGCTTACCTTTGGCAAAGGAATAAGGACAAATTGTGACTGTAAAGAAACTTCGGCTTTAGGACAATCAGGATTGGTTGGGAAACATAGGGGAAAAGGCTACTAGGGTATGATAGCAAAAAGGTATGTCGTGAAAACCTTTTGGAGGGAATCAAGGACAAAAAGTTTCAAGGAGAGTGATGTACAATATCCGAAACAAGGTGGTGTTTGGGATGCCCTGCACACCACACTTTATGCATGTGGGGGTTTGTGTTTTAAAGGGAGGATTTGTGTCCCCCGGGTTGATGGTTTGGTTTAAAATATGACGGTAGAAGCTCATAATTTGGGGTAATCGGTTCATCAAGCGTAACCAAAATGTACCGGGACAGAAGGGGACTTTATTGGTGGCCTAGTATGAAGAAGGACATAAATGATTATGTGTCTAAGTGCCAAAGATTATCAAAAGGTGAAATATGAGTACTAAAGGCCACAATATAGCTTCAAGGGATGCCCATACCTGAGTGGAAGTGGAAGTGGAAGTGGGAGAGGATAACCATGGACCTCGTGGTGGGTCTTACTAAGCCTTTGGGGAAGTATGTTTTAATTTAGGGCTATTGGGATCAGTTTCTTACCATTGTATGGATTTCTCATACAACAACAGTTATCACTCCAGTTAGATATCACACCATTTGGGGCACTTTATGGAAGGGGATGTATATCACCCATAGAGTTGTTTGAGATAGGTGATGTAAATCCTCTAGGAATTGACTTGTTAAGGGAAGCTTGGGAAAAGGTGACGGTTATCCAAACTAAGTTATTGGTTGCCTAGAGAAGACGAAGGGAGTATGTAGATTGCAAGGTAAGGGACATGACATTTCAGGTTTGGTGAGTAGGTTCTATTAAAAGTGTCGCCAATGAAAGGGGTGATGAAGTTTGGCAAGAAGGGCAAGCTTAGCCCTTGATATATTGGTCCATTTGAGATTCTTGAAAGTGTGGAGCCGATAGCTTACTGATTAACATTATCACCCAATTTGCTTGGGGTCCATCCTATTTTTCATATATCCATGCCGAGGAGGTACATTGGGGAGTGACAGTACATTATCCAGTGATATTTAATCTTGCTAGATAACGACCTTTAGTACTAAGAGGAGCCGAACTCAATTCTTGATGAAGATGTTTATAAATTGAGGACTAAGGAAATAAGGTTTGTGAAGGTTCCATAGAAGCATCATCTGATTGAAAAGGCTACTTGTGAAATTGAGAAGGACATGTTGGACAATTACTCTGACTTGTTTGAGGATTCGAGTACTATCTTTTTCTCAATTTATCTAGCTTAATATGTTTGATCATTTGGGGACGAACTATGGGTAAATTGGTATCTATTGTAATGAACTTTCTTGTCTTTATGAACTAGATTTCTTAAAATAAATAGAGTGAGAAATCGTTTGGTTTGAAGAGTTGGAAATTCTAGGTTTGGCTAGTCTCAGGCGATATTGGAGAAGCCGAGGTCTAGGGGAATTGGGCAAAGAATTGGGTGAAATATCTAAGTAGAGTTTGTTTTCCTTATTGCTAAGACGCTAAAGAGTACAAAGCAATTTTTGAAAGTAAATTTCGGTGAAGAGTACTCCTGATATCAAACTTGGCGTGAAGGGGTTGGTTTGGAACGTCAAGGTTTGAAGATCTGTTGTGAAATAGGAACTATTGGGAGGATTTTCGAGTTTTTTTGTCTTGTGCAAGCTGCTATAGTGGTTAAGATGTTGCTATAGAGGTGGGATTAATTCCTTCTATAGCGAGATATCCCACTACATCGATGCTGCTATATCAAGATGGGATACTATGGGGCTGCTATAGCAGGATAAGTCATAATAAATGCAGAAATTTCACTAAACTGCTCATTCTTATGCAAGAACGTTTTGAGAGCTGCAGGAGGACCTAGTGTGATTTTCATCTATTTTCCATAAAATCATATGCAAAGGTAAGTAAATTACTCTCTTAACTTAGTATTTGAATTCCTAGGCATTAGAATCCGTGTTAGTGACTTTAGGGGAGGGTTTGGCTTGACCTAATGGTGGAAAATCCCTACTTTGGGTGGATTAATCATGAGAATGGCCTAGGTTTTTTTTATTAGATTGCAATATGATAATATTTAGGCCATTTAAGTCTGATTTGGTATTTTACTATTGTTTCAAGACTAGGAGGAAGCTAGAGCTTCAAAAAAGAGGGTCAAACCTCATGGATTTCAGGCCTACATCCGTCAAGATTTACCTCCATGGAGCTAAAAGCTTGTGTTTTCAGTTCTTCATCAGTTATTTGGTGTCTAGGTAAACTAGGCTTAACTGAGTAGTTAGTGTTGTCTTTAATTGCATAATACTTGTAGTTTGATTAGATATTTCATGCCTAGGCCTTCAGCCATAGAGTATGGACAATTAAATGCAGAGATTGTTGTTGTTTCTGATGGTGGGATATTTGAATAGGGCCTTTTGATAGTTGATGGGTGCTGATCTTTGAATAAGATCATTATGATCTGGATAATTGTCTAAGGAGGGTTACGGGGTAGGTGATGGTTTAATTGTTTCCTATTTACGTCAAATGTTCATGATACTATTTCGCTAGTACTACTTGTACAATATATGGCTAAGGAGTTAAAATGGATGAATGTGAATTGATATATGTTGTCAATATCATGCAATGGACTTGTTATATCTACTTGTCATTAAAAGTGTAATTCTATTCTTGTAATGTGATTATGTGATTCTTAGTTGGCCCGAGTACCATATATGGTACATACTAGCGTTTGGATCAGGTACCACAATGGTACATGATATTTCTTGGTTGATCAGGTACTATACCTGGTACATACTATTCGTTGGCTCGGATACCACAAATGATACAAGATATTTCTTAGTAGTACCGGGTACCACGCCTTATACATACTAACTGTTGGATTGGGTACCACACCAGGTACATAATATTTATTAGGGCTAGCATAAGTACCGAAAAACTAAAATACTGAACCAAAACAATTTTTTTTTGGTTTTTTGGTTTCGGTATATCAGTTTTCAGTTTGGGTTTTGACAACATGTTTTTTGTATTTTCAGTATTTTGGTTCAGTTTTAGGTAATGCATTTTTTGTATTTTGCTTTAATCAAAATATACACACTAATATACATACTATATTAAATATTATCTAATTATTAATATTGTATTATGTAATTATTAAGATTATTTCCTTTTTTTTCCTTAGCATTAGGTTTTTTTTTTGAATTTCCAAGTTCCAGTTCTACCGCTTCTCTTCAAAATCGAGTATTTGACTTCCACTCTTCCACTACTACAACACATTGTATCTATAGCTACGAAATCTAAGCTATGAATGTAAAAAGCGTAGCAGTTACCTAGTAATAGCCACAAAATTTTAAACTTCATAGCTATTTATAAATTCGTAAAATTTCTTAGCCACAATTTTCTTATAACAAAGCTAATTCCTCATTTTTGCTACAATTGCTAATAATTGTGGCAAAAATTGGATGAATAGCTACAAGTTTATTGCTATAGTAAATATTTTGTAGCTAATCATAAATTTTTGACACGCTATTAAAATTATTGTAGCAATAGTAATATTTTAGCTATAATAAATTATTTGAAATAAAATATTATAGCAAAATAAATATTTTTGCTTCAAGTTATCAAAATTTATGGCAATAATTAAATGATATAGTCACGT
>JAJOOS010000677.1:0-12668 GCA_029582725.1 Solanum chiquidenum | reverse complement strand
GACCCTTGATAAAAATTAAGAGAACATGCTACTAGTTAGGCCTAGAGGCCCCAGGGAGTTTTTCTAACCCTTGTTTAAAAATTTCAATTGATGTTTTGGGGACATAGCATCTTTTCAAGTGTGGGGTGTGAAGTCTTCCGCATATTTTGGTTAGGGTAAAGTGTGCGTTAGATTTGTTTAATATAGTTAAAAAAAAATCCCGGACAGTAAAGTCTATATTCAGTCCGCGTCGCGGACCTGGTACAAAAAAAATCATAAAAAAAAAACTTTCTTTCACTCATTAACTTATGTTGTTGCACTGGGGACAGTGTCATGTTTTAAGTCTGGGGTGGGGGAATGAATTTCTAGTTTTTACTGTTTTATTGAGTATGAATTTCTTGGTTTTTGTTTTCGATTCTTTTCCTGAGGATAGTCCCTTTGAACCGAGTGTCTTTTATTTTTTAAGGAATAAATTTTATTTTTATTTTTATTTTTTTGGAGAGAAAATAAAAGACCCTTTTGAGTTATGTAATACTTACTATGTTTACAAAATTATTACAAAAAACGAAACAAAGCAAATAAAATAATACATAAAAATCTAAACAAAATTAAATATGTCCGAAATCCCATCCCCAGGCCAGCATGAACCTTAAGTTCAAAACCCTGTTAAACAAAAAGGAATATGCCGACAAATATACAACACATAAATGCAGTATAATAGTAAGATAACAACACTAATTACATAATATTAATTATTTCATATAAAAGGGCAGAAAACTAACATACAAGAATTCAAATAAGTCATAAAGAGTATAAAATCACACACAAATAAAGAAGGATAAGAAAATTGACCCAGATGCTTCCTTTTATTTATTATACATCCAAAAGTATGTAAACTTGTACTATAAGGTAAATAATATTAATGCAAAAATAAAGACCACGTTAATGAAGATATCTAACTAATTAAGCAGATTTATTTATTAGCAATGAAGTATTTAGCAGAATATCCAACCCGAAACAGCAACACAACAGAGAAAGAACTTTCAAACGTTTTCAAGAATTCTTATTTTTCTTTTTAAGAGTAGAGAGTGTATTCTGATTTTTGTTAAGTGTTTTAGTGTGAAGAATGAAGAGAATGAGGGTCACTTTATATAGATGATGGAAGAGCACCACAATAAGGGAAAATAATTTATTATAAGCAATTACAAATTATATTTCCTAAATGAAGAAAAGAAAAATCAGCAAAATTCCCTTTACTTAAAAGAATATAGCCTTTACCCAAAATATAAAACTTTATTTAAGGCAACTACGATCAATTCACGAAAGAAAATAAAATAAATATGAGAATCAAGTAAGGCAAGCAATAATTGTTTTTATAGTAAAGACAGTAATTACAACTCAAAATCATATATCAACATTCATTTACCATAATAGGACAAGAAAAAATAAAAGTTATTTATAAGGCAGAAGATTCAAATTGATATTAAATTGGCAAGACATCCATCCGGGTTCATATAAGGTAAAAAGAATATTAGGAGCAAATGGAGAATAACATATTGGTTCTCAATCAAGACTAAAATATGATTTCACAGGGAAACAATCACTCAAACAAACTATCAAGAATTCACAAATTATTCCAAACATCAAGGTGAACACCGACATGAAGTAAGAGGAAAAAATTCAACACAAACAACACCATGCCATGCTAGATAATTGAAATATTAAGTACAAACAAAAATTCACACATGAATTTTAGCATGAAATTTCAAGAACAAGCAACCCACATGTATGAAGATTTGAGTTTCGAATAAAGAAAATCATACCTGGGATGGATCTGTAAAGATCCGCCTTATCAATTGCTTTGCTTTCCGTTTTTGGTCGGTGCAGAGACATCAACAGGGTCTGTTGTTGTCATTGTGGTCGTTGGTCGAGGCTTTGCTGGTGCTGGAGCTTCGTGGTGGATGTTCTGTCTCGCCGAAGCAAAGGAGAAGAGCAAAGCGACAGGCTGATGATGGCTCGTCATCTCTATTTTCGCCAAAGCACGCTGGCTGGAGGTCGCTGCTAGTGGTTCACCGTCTCCTCACCAATTGGAGCTGCTGTTTGGACCTGTGGCCTCGCTGGACGGTGCTGCTATTGTTGCTGAAAAAGGAGAAGAGGAAAGGCAAATAGGTTTCGTTTGAGAAAGTAGAGAGACGAGAGGGATAAAGGGGTCGCCCGGTCCACTCTTCGTGGCTGCTGACTGCAGATCTTTGGCCGGAGCAGCGATTTCAGGCACGCGGGGGGGGGGGAGATGATGGAGAGCAGGGTATAGGGTGGCGCAACTTCGGTCTTCTTCAAGAGGAAAAGAAGAGGATGAAAAATAGGGTTAGGAGTTTTGGTGTATTCAAAATGGAAAGAAAATGGGTAAAGGATTTGGACCGTTGGATTTAAGAATTTGATTGGCTGAGATTTCATCTTAGATAGTTCCATGTGGTTGACAATTAGGATTAAAAGGAGGGGTTTCAAAATATTTGATTTACCATTGGTCAAAATTGGTTGTAAATGATATGAATTGTATAGGAAAGGCTAGAATTGCAATGAAATTCAATGGGAAAGGGCTATAAATTAAATAAATTGGAATAGAATAAGCTATGATTTAAATGATTTAAGGGAAGATTAAAAATCGCTGCTTAATTAAATAAAGTACTACACGTAATAAATTATTTTTATATATATAAAATAAGCATACTTGAATAATTTAAACCTTAAACCGATAAGTAAAATAATTGTTTCAATTGATAAATATAATAATAAAAATAATAATTTTATAAGAAAAATAATTACCATAAACTTTGTAAATCATGAATATTAAAATCTAATTATTTACTTAAAATTAATTTAAATTTTGAACCCGTAAAATAAATTTAAAAGGTTTTGCAATACATATTTAATCAAATAGCAATTCAAAAAAGGTTATGGGTAGGTCAAAATTGGATGTCAACACCCGGGAGCCACCATGATGTACCATGTCTTGTGGGAGGTCTATTGGTTGAATGGGATGAAGAAGGATATTGCAGAATTTGTGGGTAAGTGTCCTAATTGTCAACAAGTAAAAGTTGAGCATCAAAAGCTGGGAGGCATGTCCCAAGATAATAACATTCCTACTTAGAAGTGGAAATATTTTAATATGAACTTTGTTATTGGTTTACTCCGCACCCGACGACAACACGACTCGATTTGGGTTATAGTAGATCGTATAATGAAGTCATCTCAGTCCATTCCCGTCAAGGTTTCTTATTCAACGGAAGACTATGCTAAGGTGTATCTAAGGAGATGGTTAGGTTGCATAGAGTGACCTTATCCATTATCTCCAATCGTGGTACCCAATTTACTTCTCAGTTTTAGAAATATTTGCAAAAGGGACTTGGTATTCGTGTTAAGCTTAGTACGACCTTTCATCCTCAAATCGATGGGAAATTGGAGCCTACTATCCAAACTTTGGAAGATATGTTGAGAGCTTATGTGATTGAATTCAACGATAATTGGGATAATCATTTACCTTTGATTAAGTTTGCTTACAATAATAACTATTATTCAAGCATTGATATGACTCCATTTAAGGCTCTTTATGGTAGGAGGTGTAGATATCTCATAGGTTGGTTAGAAGTAGGTGAGGTTTCTTTTATAGGTCTCTAATTGGTGCATGAGGCTATGGAGAAAGTTTGGCTTATTAGAGAATGGTTGAAAACAGCTCAAAGTCGAAAAAAGTCCTATGTTGATTTTAGAAGGAGAGACCTTGAGTTTGATGTAGATGATTGGGTCTTCATGATTATGTGCATTTGAGTATGGTTTGCATGTATGCCTTATGAAATGATGTTTTGAATATGTTTTAGCTTGGAGTTGATGTTCCTCTTTGGTTATGTGCTTTTAATGAGGTTGTATTCTTGTTGGGCTGTTAGATCTTCTCCCCAACCTTTCTTATGTTTTCTTGAGTCCCATTCGAGGACGAATGTTCCCAATAGTGAGATATTGTAATACCTCGTGGAAGCTTCTATGGGCCGTAGATGGCAAGCGTAATAAGGGAAAAAATAATTTTTCAAAATCAAGTCTCACTACCCTTTTTACGGTTCACCAAGACAGTCCGTCATCCTATGTACGAGTCGTAGATAGGTCTCATAGGTGAGTCCCAGACTTAGTGAAATTTTGAAGGTTAAAGTTGGTTTCTACGATTGGTGTCTACAGACCGTATGAAGACCTACGAGGCGTAGAAGTGTTACATCAAAATGTAGGTATTTCTCGCATATGGATTCAAATTGGTGAAAGGGTTTCTCATTTATGTTGAATTATATTTAAGGAGCTATTCTATGTTTTGATCTTGAAAGATGTGGATTGGTATTGATCATTGCCTTTCCTATGTTACATTGATATTTGACTTTTATCTATCCCATTGGGATTTAGACTTAGCACCGAGAGGCTTTGAGGTGGAGGCTCAAATAGGGTAGTCTCTAGTAGCAACCTCTAGTCCCAAACTATGTGCCCCCGTAGGATTATCTTAAATGACCTAGCTAGTTGATCCACTTTAGCAAATGATGATAGGTACAAATTCTACCTTGGCAAGTAGGTTCTCATTCTTTCGGTATAAGGAATATACCGTATTCCATTATATATCTCTCATGGTCTTATTGTTGATTAAAGCTAAGATCCCACAAAATGACTATGTTTTCTTTAAAGCTTTTCTTATGTCCCCTATTTCAAATGCATTGATTATATCTTATGCTTTTCATGTTTTACTTCTTTAAGCCTTTAATTGTTCAATGAATGATCATATCTACATGCTTTAAACCATTTATGCTACTATGCCTATCTTTATGCATATTACCCCATACTTAGTACATTCCATGTACTAACGCATACATGTGCCAACATTGTTTCACTAATGTAGGATCCGACACTCCTACCTCTTATACTTATGGCTAGTTGGTTCCATAGACTTTGGAGATTGGTGAGTCCTCATGTTTCGAGGGCCGATATACCTTTATTGCTTTATGTTATTTCCATTTTCAGACTTTGTATGTGATGTATGGGTTATGTCCCAATCTCTATGATGTATTAGATGTCTTAATGAGACTTATGTTTGACTTCCACTTTGTCAAACTCATTTGAAATATGAAGTGCTATCTTTTGAATTCTTTAAATTTTATTATCTTGTATTATGAGTGTTATGTGGTTTGTGTTGGGCCTCTTGTGGTCTTATACACCATGTTACGCCTGGGGTATACTTTGGGCCGTGACATAATTAGACAACTTCTACCCTTTTACTCATAGGGACATCCTATAATGACACACGGTTGACTTGAATTTTCAAACTTGTATCACATTTTCCCTATTTTTTCCATAGTACAATGATCAAAACACACATATTTGTGCATCAACCTTCATTGCCTCACTAAGTAGGCATTCAAAAGACACGCCATTCATCTTTCCTTGGTCTTTTTCGATGAAAAGAGCTTTCATGTATTTAGCAACATTAACAAATTTTGAAAGATGATAGGTCTCCACTAGTATTGTGGGAGTGATATTACAGTTAAAAGAATTATGTTTAATCGGTGTAGTAAAAGTATTGACCAAGTTGGCGGTGCGATGATCCCAAGACGCTAGAGTTAGGAAAAAGGGGGTATCGACTAACATAGGCCAGTTGAAAATTTTTGGTCTTTAAGAAGCAATCAAAGAGAGATACCACGAATGAGTCAGTTTTACAATATCAGACTCCACAAAAAGGTTTGAAATCTCATTGGGCTATCTAGACCAAACATTCAGAGTCCTACCCAAAAGAGTTCATCCTCATCACCCTCATCTTTATAGAGTTATACGATCGTCAATGGCAAGAATCAGTCTTTCTAGATTGGCTTGGTATTTTTATCCAGTATTATTAAGGGTATTTTGCCTCAGGTTTTTAGATAGGGATTAGGAGCACAGAGAATATAAATTCCCCTTATATGGTGGTGGTCTCCTCATGAAGCCTTTTGTGCTTGAGGGCTTAATCCACCATCATTAATTTTACAATCAGGTTACTTGACACCTTGGCACTTAGACTGGGAGAAAAGACCTTTGGAAATTCTATAACAGTATTCAAGTGAAAGTAGGAATAAAAGGAATGGAAAAAAAATCAATTCATCAAAATATGTCATGCTTCTGTGGTTCTTGGCCTTCCCGTCTTTGCCTTTGAGAATTTCTTTCCAAGCCTATTTTACCATTGTGGAAATACCTTATATTTCTCGTATCCTTTATTTCTAGAAGGTGACTATGTAAAATTTTAAAACCCGGTTAAGAATAATAGTATAGGCTAAGAAGAGAAGGAAACTAGATAGTGTGAATACTCATGAGAATTGTTCCACGCTTCCAAAATGTTACTATCCGAATCTAGATCTTTGGTGGGGATGACTAAGCACCTCTCCATCCAGTCACATTCATGATTTCCATATAAGATGGATATAAGGGATCTTACTCTACGGTGAGTAAAATATACAACCCCACCTCAAAAAGTTGTGGAGAGTAAAGAAGGATCAACTGTGCCAGGGTAATATCTAATTTGGCCTTAGTGGACTAATATTGGAGGCACACCATCACTCTCTAGATGGTGGTGCCAACTTAGTCTAAGCTAACCCGATAGGCTCTGCATAACTTTAGAGCAATGGGATCAATTTAAGAATCATTATATTCTAGGTTGAAAGGTTACATGTAAATGTATGATTGGCCTCACTTTTTGTATTTCACCCTCTCAAATGGGTTAGGGGCCTAGAACATGATACAACCTTCCCATTTCCTATCCATCCGAATAGGGGGAGTTGAGAAGTCCTAATTGCAGAAATGTAATTTTCAGCCAACTTATACATGGTCATTGATATACTTTGTCTATAAGGTTTAGGCTTACACGTCCCTACCATAGGACTAGTGGTGTGGTAGGATCATCTCGATGGAGGGCTCAACCAAGTTGTTCTTTTTACTGAACTTCCTCCTCTTACATTTTCTTGGACCATCTCTAGCGAGGGACTGACATCAAAGGGGCCAGGTAACATCAATGGTTTCCCCGACCAGTGGGAAACATATTTTCATAATTCGAGTTTATACCCTAGTTGTGACCGACATGTAGCAACAGAAGTGACCACAAGTGGACCCTTGGTAGTGACATGCTATTAATGAACTAAATTGATATTCTATGAAGTGAAAGAAAAATCCAAACATAATTAAGTGAAACAATAATGAGCATATATCATAATGATATGACTAAAAGGTCTATGGAGTTGAATAACTAATATTTGAAGTAGATCCTCTACTAACTGGAATAAATAAGAACTATGTTTTTGCGGGGACATGGCCCCATCTACCTTCAAAGAAATTATTTTTCCTAATAAAAAAAGATGATTAGTTACTGACTATTCCATAAATTCCCAAAAGGATGATGACTTACCAATTGCTGACTTAAAATATGCAACCTATCTAGCCATGAGTTCGAGTGAGAATGCATGAATCTTCATCATAGAAGGATGCAACACAGAGAAAAGGTATGCAGTCATACGTGAAATGTACTGAATATGTAAGCTGACACTAAACATAATCTTTTTGGGTGGCAACATGTAACAAGAACTTATGAGTTTTTAATAATCATAAAGATAGTTAAATAAATAAAAGACATCTTGAAATTAGTGTATAAATATCACTTGAGATCAAATTTCAAATATATAATAGTGAATCTGTTTCTATAGCCCTAAATTGAAAATAGATCTAAGATGTCATATATGAGGAATCATGATGATAAGTTAAATGTATAAAATAAATAGTATTCCATGTGAGCTCATATTGTTTAATTTATAATCACGATTGAATTTCCCTATATCTTGCTAGGATATAAAACATATCTATCTAATTTGAATTCATTATTGAGAATCTTAGGCTAAAGAAGTTGACTGACTAGCAGTATACTCAAATTCTATGGTGGCACATAATTATGGGACTCAGATTTTTTAAACTCGCATCCTATAGGAGCTAAATAATCCTCCAAAAATAATATACATATACTGATGCTCAAAAATAGGTAAACTATCTATCGTTTTAATCAAGTGGTGTGGAAAGTATGCTAATGAAAGTGATGGTTTGGATACTAGAAAGTGGTGCTTTGATTATGATGTCTGTTTGGGGGGAGCCCATTGTTGTTGGTGGGGTTGTATTGGGTTGATGAAGTATGTGTGACGCGTTGAGCAACACATGTTGTGACCTCGGTGGAAGTCTTCTTGAGGTCCTCATGTTCGAGGAATAATTTGTGATCAAGAAGCTTATTGAAATGTTTCACGTAGTTAATTAGGATGTCTCGTTCCCATAAAGCTGCTAAGATCTCACATAATTTAGGACCGAGTCCACTTAATATTTTTACCACAACTTCTTCATTATTGATGGGTGAACCTGCTATGGAGAGTTCATTAGAGAGAGACTGAATCTCTCACACATATTTATCAATGACTTTGTTGTCTTCTTACCCGATTGAGATAGTGACAGAGGCTAAAGATACAGATTTGCGATGATATGTATGAAGAATGACTTTTTTGAAAAACTACCTAATTAAACATATATTCATACCATATCTACTAATTCAATCTATAATTTTAAATAACTACTTATTATTTCACTATTTATTAATTGTATACTAGATAGATAGATAGATCACTCCTTAAAAATAATCTAAAATAGTGTCCTATCCACTTAATTATCTCTCTAAATTACTGTCTTACACACTTAATCATCTTCCTAAAATAGTGTCATATCTACTTAATTATCTCTCTTACCCACTTTACTATCTTCCTAAAATAGAGTCCTATCCACTTAATGATATCCCTAATTTACTCATTCGCTCCAAATCAATCCACTTTCTCTCTCTTCTAATCCTTTTCCTCCCATGTTCTGGCTCCAAGGATTCTTACAACAGCAATAGCCATGACCGGCAAGTTTTAGTTAGTCAATGTCATGACCGACATAACATCCCCTTGCTGATTTGGTGGAGTTTATACCATAGACGATGGTCTCTAGCTGAAGACGAAGGGGAGAGGAGGATAAACTGTCTTACAACAGCAATCATGGCCGGCAAGTTTCAGTCCTTCAATAACCACTAGAAAAAAAAAGCTTACATTGTGGGGGTTTATTTGTGGAGGTCAATATAACACTTGCAAATTATACCAAATTGCAGAGGTTGGAATAGCCCCTCTAATTTCCCTAAAATTTGCGGGGCTTTATCACCATCGTCTTTCTTAAAAATATAATTTTGTAACGTTATACAACCAAACTTTCTATTTCCTGCGCATTCCCCGAGAACTCTATAGCTTTTTATAAAACCTTTCTCCCAAAACCTTCACTTCATTCTTCCAAACCCACTTCCATGCATATAATTTCTCTCAATTCAACAATTGTGCCCTAATTTAGATAGAGATAACTTTGAAGATGAATGAGTCATCTGACTTGTGAGTTTTCTTTCCCTCGTTTTCATGCCTTTTATTGGTAGATCTGAATTTTTTTTAAAATGTTTTCTATAGATTTGTACTTTGATTCAAAAAATACTAATTCCAAAATAGGTTTTGATCGATATTTTAACCCTCGTATAGTGGATAATGATGACGTTGGAGAAAAATCAACGACATCGGTATCATTGGATTCACCGTCGATGTCGATGTATGGAAGTTCGAATTTGACATCGTCAACTCCGTCGGCTTTGGCATCGGTGTGTCAGACTGTTGATTTCGCTGCTGAAGAAAGAAAGTGATGTTGTGTACCTACCTCAAGGTCATTTTGTTTAAAATTTGGTATAGTTTGATTATAGTAATGACGGAATGACCTGAAAGACCCTTGTACTTGGCTCCGTTTGTCACCTGGACCCTTCTACTCACGACTTTGCCAACTGAACACTCAAAGTTATTAAAACACATTATTTTAAACCCCTTTGACCGTTGACTAAGCTTATGTGGTATTTTTTTTGCTGAATCAGATCAAGAGAGTGGTTACACACGTTTAAAAGCAAGTGAAGACAATTATTTAATTTTTAAAAAAAAAGAATTAAAAGAAAAATATAACAATTAAAAAAAAATTTAAAACCCCATTCCCCAATATGTTGTACGTTTCTTCTTCTTCCTCCTCATAATTTCACCCAACTCCTACCATCACCACACACACATCTTCTTCAATCTCTTCCAATATTCTTATACACAATTCTTCCTCTTTCTCTTCTCATATGCTACCTATCATTTGAGAGATCTATAATTATTGGAAAAAAAATATTTATTTAGATTTGGGTAAAAGAGAGGGAAAAAATGAGGTTTCAAATTGTGAAATAGATGCGGATTTTATATGAGTTTTTAAAAAACATATGTTTGATTCTTTCTAAATGTAAGACAATTTTATTGAGAGCATTTTTGAAGAGTTTTTTATAATGACCCATTTTTGGTCTCCTTCTCTTCTTTTTCTTATCCTCCATTTTAGTTACTTTATTTCTCACCGCCATTAAAATAGCAAACTTTATAATGAAAAAACATAACATAGCTTTGCTTATCTCTAATTCCTCTTCAACGTAAAAAAATAACTAGGAAAGAAAAAAAATGAATGATTAGTAGCAAAATAGATGAAAAATATGGGAAGAGAAGAAAAAATGGAAAGAAATCAAGAAAGAAAAGATTTTGGAGGTTAGCTTGAAATTTCTTTTAAAAAAATATTATTTTTAATAAAAAAATGATGTGACAATATATTTCTGATGTGGATAGTGAGGTGTTATCGACATTAGCGCAATTGGGATACACACATGATCAGAGAGGTTTAACATATAGTGTTTTAATAATTTTAAGTGTTCAATTGGCAAAATCGTGAGTAGAAGGATCCAGGTGACAAACGAATCCAACTAAAAGGGTTTTCAGGTCATTCCACCTATAGTATTTGCTTGTGTAGTTTTCTCTGCTAAGTGTAGAATGTGTTGCTTGTGTAGTTAGCATTTCATGAGTTTTACCGGCGGATGCCCTAACTGCTTAAATTTAGTTCTTTAGATAAAATTTGATCAATACAAGTATTGTCTGGGTTAATTTACTTTGTTTTTAGCATTGCTGTTTGATAGGTTTAGTATGTTCTGCCAGACTCACTGCTTTAGTCACTTCTAAAATTTCTGCTTACATGACCAATAGAATTAGAAATTGTACTGGTTTTATGGATAAGTCCTCTTTCCCTTTTCTTATCTTGGATGCCTTCTATATATTGGTAGAAAAAAACAGCTTCAATGAAGTGGTTTAGAGGCTTCAATGGTTGGCATGACTAGTTACTATCCTATGGTGGCAACATTGTGCTAATTAAGAGTGCTCTTCAATCTCTTCCCATATACCATCTCTGCTTTGACTCCTCCTAAAGGTATATCATTGGAGCTCTGTTGCGATTTGAACCATGAGTAGAGAAGAAGTTGTGGAGAGAGCAAGGAACATGGTGGCTTATGCAAGAAGTCTTGGGTTCGAGCATGTTAGGTTTGGCTTGGAAGATGCAACAAGGTTTGTAATATTTGTCATATTTATATTTTTACCATATGGTGTATATATAATTGAATATGTATAACTTTTGTCAGATCTGATAAGGAGTTTGTTCATCATATTATTGGAGAAGTTATCAAAGCTGGTGTCACATGCATTTGTGTTGCTGATACTGTTGGCCAAGTACTGAATTCCTGACTATGAACTCAAGTACTGAATTCCTGGGTATGAACTCACTGAAGTCGCCGCTTTTCATGTTGTCACTCCTCCCAGCAATGTCGATCTTCTGTAACAACCCTTAACACGCAATTCTTTTTTCTTCCAGCAATGGGTGTAATTGGTGGCTCTAATTTGATTATTTGACTTGATAGTGATAGAAGTTATCCATAAGTTGATTATCTAATGCATTTTTGATTAATCACTTTTTCCTAAATACATTCTACATTTGAATTTATCTCATCATAGTTCACAGTCCATTTGTTAACAAAGATTTGTTGTTTCTTCTAATGCTATACTTTTTTCAGATTTCATCCAGCTAACACAGGGCTGTCAAATTTAGACCACAAAGTTTTAAGTTGCTCAGCTCATTTTGACTTTTGTGGTATGGACTAGGTATATATTTGTTTATAATTATCAAATTGAAGAGATTGAATTTTGTTTGGGCAAATTTGTTGTGATCTTAGGTGTTGGTGTGAATATCAGTATCTTGAACAATGTGTACAACCTCTGCATTTACATACTCCTCAAAAGGTAATTTTAGTTTTGTTGTCTGGCAAAATAACCCTTTCGTATCATCCTTTTTGAACTCTTAGGGTGTGTTTGGTATGAAGGAAAATGTTTTCCTAGAAAATGTTTTCATGGAAAACAAGTAGACTTTGGACTTATTTTCTCATGTTTAGTTGGTGAGTAGAAAATATTTTCCGGAAAAGATTTTCTAGTGTTTGATTTATGAATGAAAAATATTTTTGAGAAAATATCTTTTATTTTTACTGGAGAGTAGAAAATAATTTTTGAATTGAAACTGAAAATATTTTTTAAAAATAAATTTAAATATTTTGGGGGGAGGGTGGGGCTGGTGGGGGGGGAGGGTAGGGGTGAGATGCGGTAAGAAAATAAAAATTTGAAATTGAAAATATTTTTAAAAACAAACTTAATTTTTTTTTGGAGGGG